>AWVW02043627.1:0-17951 GCA_000500225.2 Phytophthora pinifolia
TGTTCCTTGTGAAAGTCGTTTAGCAGAACCACTTCAACTTGATTGAACCATGTTTCTCTCCGCCAATGAGAGCGCCGTATCGCTCATCCCAAAGCTCCGCAGAAGATACCGAGCGTGTCATTCCCGGATTGGCACACGTCCAGCAGCGTCTCCGTTGGCACCGAGTGAATAACCATGGAGATCGATTCGGAGCAGCCCAGCGACATCTACGGCACTTTCGACGGCCGTCAAGTCCACGGCGAGTCATTGGCAGCGACCCCCGTGTCCTCGCGAGGATTCACGAAAGCGTCGGCGCTTCGAGTCGCTGGATTGACGGGCATGCTGCTGTTCACTGGGTATGCGGCTTCCAGTGGCTTCCAGCCGCTGCAAAGTCTCAATCCCATCGCGGAATTCCATGAGGAAGACGGCGCCAGTAGCGGTGACGGTCCGTTGCACCACCACGTGGCGCTCGACACGGAGCTGAGCGACGTGGAGCAGCAACTCGTGGACGGACTGGACGCCGCTCACATCCGGGAGTTCCTGCACGCGTACTCGAGCACGCCGCACATCGCCGGGTCCAGGGCGGACTACGAGACGGCGCTGTACACCGTGGAGCAGTTCGAGTCGTTCGGCATCCAGACGGAGATCAAGGAGTACTACACGCTGCTGTCCACGCCCGTGCGCCGTCGCCTGGCCATCGTGGAGCCCGTGGACGCTGCACGGGAGCTCAACCTCACGGAGGCGTCGGTGGCTGGAGATGCGTGCACGACCGACCCCAGCGCCGAGCCTCCGTTCCTGGCGTACTCTCCGTCGGGGAACGTGACGGCGGCCGTGGTGTACGCCAACTACGGCTCCCAGCAGGACTTCCAGTGGCTGGTGGACCAGGGCGTCGACCTCACGGGGAAGATCGCGCTGGTGCGGTACGGCACCAACTACCGCGGCTTGAAGGTGCTGGCGGCGCTGGAGCACGGCATGGCGGGGGTACTGATCTATTCAGACCCGCAGGACGACGGCTTCGGCAGGGGGCCGGTGTACCCCGAGGGTCCGTGGCGACCGGAGAACTCGTTCCAGCGCGGATCGATCTACAACGAGTGCGGTGACCCGTTGACGCCTGGCTGGGCCTCGGTGCTCGGCGCCAAGCAGCTCAAGTACGCAGACGTCCAGACCATCCCGCACCTGCCGTCGCTGCCGCTGTCGTACGGCCAGGCCAAGCACCTCCTCAAGGCGCTACGAGGCAAACCGGCGCCGGACAGTTGGCAGGGAGGCTTGACGCTGTCTGACGGCGGGTATCACGTCGGCGACGACAGCTCGACGGTGGTGCACTTGGATCTCGAGATGGACAACTCCGTCGGCCCCATTTGGGACGTCATCGGGACCATTGAGGGCTCCGAGGAGCCCGAGAAGCAGGTGATCCTCGGAAACCATCGTGACGCATGGGTGTGCGGCGCCATTGACCCCAGCAGCGGGACGTCCGTGCTGGTGGAGCTCGGGCGCGTGCTCGGCCTGATGCTGCAGTCTGGCTGGAGACCCAAGCGCACCATCGTGCTGGCGTCGTGGGACGCGGAAGAGCAGGGCTTGCTCGGCAGCACGGAGTTCGTCGAAGACAACGCCGACAGGCTGAAAGAACAAGCCATCGCGTACCTCAACGTCGACGGGACGCTAGGTCCTCTTGCGGGGGCTGGCGGCTCGCCGTCGATTGCCAAGCTCCTCTTCCAGACGGCGAATGCCATTCCGGCCAACGACTTCGGCAACGCGACGGTGGCTCAGAAGACGCTGTACCACCAGTGGCTGGCGCAGACGGAGGCGTATCGCCTTGGCGGCGCCACGGCTGGAACCATTGGGCCGGATCATCTTCTCACGGTGCTGGGAACGGCGAGCGACTTCGGTGCGTTCTGCCATCATCTGGGCGTCGTGTCGGCCAACATTGGCTTCAGTCTGCCTGGAAGCTACGGCACTTACCACAGCACGATGGACAGTATCATGTACTCGGAGCTGGTCGCAGACCCCGACTACGTCTCGCACGTGACGACGGGGCGCTGGTGGGGGCTCTTGGCGCTGCGTCTGGCGGACAACACTGTGCTGCCGTTCGACTTCTCCTCGTACGCACTCGTCATGCGCGAGGCGCTCACGGCGTTCGAAGCGTCACTCAAGGTTGCCGCCGAGCGCCACCCCGGTGTTGATGCGGTCGACTTCGCCGAGCTGCGGCGATCCATTGGAGCCTTCGGCGCCAACGTCCACGAGTTCCACAAGCAGCTAGCAGCGGTAGACGCCGACGCTCCAAGCGACGACGTCAGCTACTGGAACAACAAGCTCATGTACTTGGAGCGCCACCTCACGCTGGAGTCGGGCTTGCCGCACCGCAGCTGGTACAAGCACGTGGTGTTCGGCCCGGGCTTCTACGACGGCTACGGCGGCACCGGTTTCCCGGGTCTGGCAGACGGCATCGCGTTCCACGACAGCGCCGACGCCATCCAGGCACATGTCGATGACGTCGTCAAGGTGCTTGATGGCGCGGCCGCATTCCTTTTGTCCAAGTAGCGATGTAGATGAGGTGTGGCGGCACACATCGAGGCTAGCGTGGAGAAATCAAAAGATCCTCTTGTCCTGGATGAGGGTGTCGTCTCTGGTGGATAATGCTCAGTGATCAAAGTGCATCGTCGTTGGTGATCTCATTGATGTCTGCAGAGTTTACTTTACATAAGACGCGAACCCAAAAAATTAAAAAGTAATACAGCTATTTAGGTATCTTTTTAAGAATATCGTTGTTCCAAGATGTGTATTGCTGCTCCAATACATTTTTGGCCAGCACTGCTATTTCTGATCCAGAGAAAGCTTTGTGTTGGCTCACTTGCTCATCGGCTGCTTTCAGAATGGTTCACTACACACTCGCAGGACGAGTGAGCAGCGAAGAGTATGCCATTTGCGACCGGCTGCTCGGTACGGCTCGATATGCTCGTTACTGGTCTCACCAAGGTTCCCAGTCTAACTGAAAGCATGTAGACATCCTAACCGCGACCTTGCCAGATTGCCAAGTGACAAAGCTTCCTTCTCGAACCGACCGATGGGCCAACGACGCTGCCGAGCTGATGCGTCTCTACGGGTGAGTTTGAACGGCAGCTACAAGTATTAGGTCCATCTCTCGTTTGACTGCTCGCTGTGGTTTGCATGCGGCCGCAGCTTCAACTTGCCAACGTCTTCCAACCTCGTGATCAGCGACGTGGTGATCTGGACCGACACGGGGCGACTTCTGTGCTCGGACGTGGACGCCTTCAGTACCTTCGTGGGGCGCAACTACGGCGTCCAGCTGGATCTGACCGAAGCGGAGGTGATGCTGTACATCAAGGCCAACGTGGACGAGCTCCGCCACAGGAACACAACAGCAAGCGATAAATAAGAGAGATGCACTGAGAGTCGTATATTTTTTCCAAGGTTTTTTGGAGTTGAAGTTTACGAAACTATCTTGCAGTTTGCGTCAATTCTTTTCTGAAGCTCACAATTCAACGAATCATGTCGGTGCGGGACGAGTTGGTGCAGCAGGGCGTGCGCTTCCTGCAGCACGCCAAGGTGCAGGACACGCCGCTGTCAGAGCGTTTGCTGTTCATGGAGAAGAAGGGCCTGACGCCCAAGGAGATCGCGGCGGCGCTCAAGCTCAATGACGAGAAGAACGCGGCCAGGGCGGCTCAAGCCGTCGCCTCCGTGGTACACTAGTCCCGTAACCCTGGCGTAACCTCGGCTTTACGTGCTAATTGACGGTGTTTTACGGTTATTAGACCAGCGGCAAGAGCGGCGAGCGACTTCAAGGACGCGTGGGCGTCGTGGTGGGCGGCAACGTGGGGCTGGGGCAGCTCATCGCCGTCAAGTTGGCCAAGGAAGGCGCCAAGCTCGCCGTCATTGGCGCCAAAGGAGCAGACGCGCTCAACTCCCCGCAGGCCAAGAACGTGGAGGCCCAGATCCAAGCTCTGAGCGGGGTTACACCCGTGAAACTCTATGAGGGAGAGCTGCAGAGCTGGAGCTTCGTGGACGCCACGTACGCCGCAGTAGCCAAGGAGTTCGGCCGCATTGACTTCGTGGTCAACTGCGTGCCCGCACCCAAGGACAGCGCCGTGAAGCCGGTGAATCTCGTGGATCTGGACGCTGCAGCCTGGGACGAAGCCATGGGCGTGTCGGCCAAGGCCGTCTTCCTCAGCTGCAAGCGCGCCGTGCAGCAGATGCTGACGCAGGACAATGCAGCCATTCGCGGCCGCATTGTCAACATCTCGTCGCTGTACGGGATGGTGGCGCGCAAAGGCCACTTCACGTTCGGCGTGGGCAAGGCGGCTGTCGTGCAGCTCACGCGGCAGATCGCGGCCGAGTACGCAGCGAGCGGCATCGTCTGCAATGCAGTGGCCCCCGGGTTTCTCGACGACTCCATCAGCCGTGGCGACTGCCTCGCGCCGGCAGCGAGCAACCGGATCCCGGCGGAGGAGCCGGGCAAGGCCATGGACGTGGCCAACGCCGTCACGTTCCTCGTGTCGGACGACGCGCGCTACGTGCACGGCATCAACCTGCTGGTGGACGGCGGCTACATGGCGTCGTAAGCCGCCGAGTAATCCATCTTGCTTTGGAGTCTCTGTCTGTATTCATACGTCGAGCGGTGTCTATCACCATGCAGCTAGAACTTGCCACCCGTGAACACGTTGATCGCGTACGAGAAGGCAGCAAAGCCCGCGCAACCGAGACACTGCGCCTGGAAACCCTGACCTGCTGCCAGCGCCGCGCCCGTGGCGCAACCGGCCACCAGCTCGTTGCCAACGTCGTGACGACCGCGGATCTTCTCCGACGCGCACTCCAGACCCGAGAACATGGCTGCATCGCTAACGTCAGTAGCTGCCACCAAAGCTGCAGTATCTTCGACGTACCGGAAATGACGAGGAAGTTGTTGCCCCAGTAGCGGCACTTGCCCGCCGTAACTCTCCAGGACCCAGCCATCTACAGCAACCGGAACCAGCATCCATAAGCTGCTGTAATAACGCATACATGTCTTCAAGAGCCTTACGTACCGACTCGCGCCATGGTACTTTCGGTAGCTCTCTCTGTCCGGGAAGCGGCACCGGCGGCGTGATACCCTCGTAGCTGCCCAACACCAGGCCGAACACATTGCCCATAACGTAGCCTGACGCAACAAGCAATGAGAATCCCAGCTACACTTCGTTCATACAACCGGCACTACCGTACCCATCGCTGCTGACAGGAAGAACTTGCCGGCGCAGGACTCCGTGATGGGGTTGGGCTGCTGCCACTGCAGGATTTGCGGAGGGTACGCCGGCAGGAACGGGTGAATACCGGCCGAGTCGAACAGCACCTTGGACTTGAGGAAGCTGCGCGGGAACAGGAACGGGTTGGGCGGCGCCTCCGAGCTCAGGTCCTCCACGTGCACGCCTAGCCGCGCGTTGGCGTCCTCCGCTCCATTGGGCGGCGCCATTGACAAATCGATACTGACTGGGTAAATTCACGTGGACCACATAGAACTTCAATTTGTACTGAAATGATTGACCCCACCCAATTCTGTCTCGCAATGATCGCACCGTTCAGACCCAGATGAGTGTTCTTCAGTCTGCAAAAGGACGTAGAGGAGGCACGTCGCCATGATGCCGCTCACATCCCCCGCAGCGAACCCCACACCTTACGACAGCTCCCATAACGGCCGCGAGACACTGGAGAATGCATCTGAAGTTTACGGTACTTTCCACGGCCGTGTGGTGGCCGATATCGGCGAGAGACCGCGCGTGTCCAGCAAGTTGTGGCGCTCCGTTGGATTGGCGACGGTATTGCTCTTCCTGGCGAGCTACGTGCTGCTGCAGAGCTACTACGAACCATCCAGCGGTCATGGCGAGGACGTCATGAAGTCGGAGAGCCCTCTCGCGGCTCCTGAAGCAGCCGAGAAGGCCGAAACCCAAGAAATCAAAGAGGAGACCACGACGCTCAGTCACAAGCACGAGAAAGAGGAGAGTGATGGTCTCTCCTACCTCGAGAGCACGTTCCTGGACGGCGTGGACACCACCGAGATCAGGAAGTTCCACGGAGCGTACGCCAGTGTCCCCCACCCTGCTGGCAGCCACCAGGACTACAAGACGGCGCTGTTCACAGCCGAGCAGTTCGAGTCCTTCGGCCTGAAATCCGAGATTGTCGAGTACTACCCGCTGCTATCCCTGCCGATCCACCGTCGTGTCCGCATCTTGGAGCCGGCGGGGGCGGCCAGGGAGCTCAACTTGACGGAGGCCAGCGTGCCGGGAGACGCTTGCACGTCCAATGACGACGCCCTGCCGCCGTATCTCGGCTACTCGGACTCGGGCAACGTCACGGCTTCAGTGGTGTACGTCAACTACGCCCGTCCGTCCGACTTCCAGTGGCTCAAGGACAACAACGTGACCCTGGAGGGGAAGATGGCGCTCGTGCGTTACGGCGGCAACTTCCGCGGCCTCAAAGTCATGCTGGCGGAGCAGCACGGCATGTCGAGCGTACTGATATACTCGGACCCGCTGGATGATGGCTATGCCCAGGGACCTGTGTACCCGGAAGGTCCGTGGCGCCCGGAAGGATCGTTCCAGCGGGGATCGGTGCAGTACGATTCCATCTCGGGGGGTGACCCGCTCACGCCAGGCTTCCCGTCGCTGCCAGGCGAGCCGTACCTGAGCAAGGAAGAGTGCAAGACCATCCCGCATATCCCGACGCTGCCGCTTTCGTACGGCCAGGCGCGCTACATCCTCGAGTCGCTCGGTGGTAAGAAGGCCCCGGAGTCGTGGCAGGGTGCACTGAGCCTCGAGAACGGCGGCTACTTTGTCGGTGATGACGAGGCTACCGTCCTGAATCTGGACGTGGCGATGGACAACAGCGTTGGGCCGATCTGGGATGTGATCGGGACCGTCGAAGGCACGGAAGAACCAGATCAGATGGTGGTGATCGGCAACCACCGCGATGCTTGGGTGTGTGGCGCGGTGGACCCTTCGGGCGCTTCTGCGGTGATGCTGGAGATTGCTCGTGGGCTGGGTGAGTTGCTGAAAAAGGGCTGGAAGCCGCGCCGTACGCTGGTGATCGCGTCGTGGGATGGCGAGGAGTTGGGCTTGCTCGGCAGCACCGAGTTTGCGGAGGACCACGCCGAGTTGCTCAAGCAGCAGGCGGTGGCGTACGTGAACGTGGACAACGTCGTTGGCCCGTTCATGAACACGGGCGGCACTCCGTCCATTGCCAAGTTCTTGCAGGAAACGGCTCAGTTCATCCCGGGCAACCCGTTCCATGGCGTGGACGTGACGGAAAGCTTGTACGAGCAGTGGGTGAGCCAGACGGCCATTCGTCGGTCGAGTGTGGCTGCTGGCGCTGACGATGGGACGTTGGCGCCGGACCACCTGCTTCAGTTCCTGGGCTCTGGTACGGATTTCACGCCCTTCTACCAGCACCTGGGCATCATCTCGGCCAACCTGGGGTACACTCTCGGCAGTGCGATGTACGGCACGTACCACAGCTCCATGGACAGCCTGCGGTACGTGGAAACGGTGGGCGACCCGCACTACGCGACTCAGACGACGATGGCCAAGTGGTGGGGGCTCATCACGCTTCGCTTGGTGGACAATGCCATCGTTCCGTTCGATTTCTCCACCTACGCGCTTGTGATGACGGAAGACCTGGCTGGTTACGAAAAGGTTACGACTGAAATGGGACGTAACCTCGACTACTCTGGTCTGGAGGAAGCGATCGAGAAGTTCGGCAGCAACGCTGAAGTCTTCCAGGCGCGCGTGGCGGAGTTTGGGGATAAGACTTCCAAGAAGAAGAAAGAAGCTCGCAAGGCGGAGACGGAGCGTCGCTTCTGGAATGGGAAACTTGTGAATCTTGAACGCTACTTGCTCTCGGACGCTGGGCTGCCGCACCGACCGTGGTTCAAGCACCTGATCTTCGGCCCGGGTTTCTATGAAGGCTACAAGGGCGCGGCGTTCCCCGGTATCTCGGACTGCATCGTGTTCGAGGACGACGATGCCACCATTCAAGCGCACGTTAACGATGTTGCTGCCGTCATTAATACGGCAGCAGAGTATCTGACGTCCGCCTAAGCGATAGATATTGTTATACCGGTATCTACTGCGAAATCTTATAAGAGAAAGAAAGAAAAAAACAGCTGAAAGATTCATCAATCCATACACCAACCTCAACATGTAGCCAGCTCAGCTGTCATACATGGGTTTGAAAGGCACGTTGTCCGTAGTTTGCAGCCAGTTGTCCTCCGGATAAGCGACGTCGTGGCTCTCCACCACGTGGATCGAGTACGCGTGACGCGAGTTCGGAGATCGATTGGCTTCGCTGTAGTGCACAAACGAGCTGTGCAACAACACGAGGTCCCCCTTGTTCGTGATGAGAGGCTGGCTCTTGCTCACATCGAAAGGTGCGACCTTCACCGGTACATTTTCGAGTAGCAAGCCTCCGTTTGTCTCCCGCTGCTGCTTTGTCGTGCGTCTCAATCGCTGACGCACTGGCACCGTCAAGTGCGAGCCTGGCACTCCGTGAAGACAGCCGTTCTCGAGCGTACAGTCCTCCAGAGCCCACCAGAAGCCCACGACGGACTGCGGCTCCGTGTACAGATAGCTGCCGTCTTGGTGCGGCTTGACTTCTCCGCCAATGCTCGGCTGCTTGAAGATGTACATGGATTGCACAGCCATGGGTCGCACATAATTGAGCGACTTGAGGATATCTTTCACTTCAGCGGCGTAGCTGACCTTCTCGAACACCGGGTCCAAATTGTGCAGGTTGTGGCCGATCTTGTTGACTGCCACGTCCAGCGGCACTGCCAGCGTCTTGCCGTCCTTTTTGAACGCATGTTCCTCGAAGAAATAGCGGATCTTGTCGCCTGATTCGAGGAAATACTCGTCGTTCATGCGGCGCGTCTGGTCGTTGGTTGTGAAGATGGAGCGGTGCTTGCTCACGTCACACTGCGCCACGTACTCGCCCGCCTTGGCGCGCAGCTCGTCACATGTCGAGGACGAAAGAGCCTTTGGGATCACGAGGAACCCGTCGCGGTTGAAGGCAGCGAGCTGCTCGGGGGTCAAGCCAGTCATGGCAACTTGGCAAGGCGAGAATTTCGCTAAATGAGTGTACCACCGAAACCTTCGGCATTTGATATGGATTACTTGAAGTTGTGGTGTACTTCTTGGTTATGACCACCTGTGAGATCTGATTTGGAAGGAGCGTTGCTGACCACACGTTTCTCGAGGGATGTTGAAGTTGGATACAGCTATTGTAATTCTTCACGTATACGCTTCACGTAATAACGGCCGAATTAGTCGAGCAGAGTTCCTGTCCTTCAATGTCCGACAAATGTTCCCTTCCTCTAGTTCCTGCCAAATCTCTCGCCAATGTTGACGTTGCAGCCCAGAGAGCGTTGATGACTGGCGTGGCAGTTTTTGAGCCTGTCAGCGGCACCACCAACGACAACGGAGAACTTGAAGGGTGGCTAGCTTGGCCTGTTGCTTCAGTTGCCGGGTCCGGCCGAAGCTTCTTGGCCTGCCCAGCGCCAATTTTCAACGGCACATGCGATCTTATCCCTTGACCTGCTTGTCTGCCAGCAGGATAGTGCCGTTTGCCTCAACTAGCGTTAGTGGCGTGTCTGGGTGCCATGAGAAGCCACGAAAGCCGCGGCGGGGCTGAGCGAGGAGGACAGAATGGTCGGAAACAACACTCCGGTTTTCCTCTCGCAGTCGGTGCCCCCGGCTTGAACAGAGCTGCATCCCAACGGCTGGGGAGCGGTCCCATAATGTCGGCGTAACGAACTGAAGCAGCGAAACGGATCGGCCACTTTGACTGTCAATTGTGAGGTACTTACCGTACAGCGAAGCCATTCTTCCATTGAGTCGTTTCAAGTTTCATTCATCTTCCTTGAAACGCGGCCTGCGCTCATGGTTGAGCCACAGGCTCGGACGTTGGGACGGCGCACACGAAACTTCCCATTGCAAGCATTGTGAGGCCTCGCGCCGACTGACCCCTCACATCCGAACTGATCGTCTATCTGCCGCGAGCGGAGCGCCCTCTGTTTACGGAGCTTCACCGAAAGAGGCACCTCAGCAAAGAGACGGAAGCCTCAGCTCACGATGGTCTCCAATACGCCAAGTGCCAAGAAGAGCACTTCCAATACTCGCGGAGCGACGGTGCCCGCACCAATCCTGCTGTCCCCCATTTCCGTCGCTCACCGGGTGCGTTCTCTTCTTGGTCACCGCGGAACTCGTTGTACAGGTCGGTAGCTCATAGGCTGAAAATGCAGAACCAGATGATGGAGAGTGAAGCGTCCACAGGCAACGCCGTTCGGGCTCAGTGGGTCGCCAACCTCAAGATGAAGCGGATGGCTGTCGCTGCAGGGACGGGAGCCCCGATAGGCAATGGGAACCCCCTGCCACCTTCAGCGTCAGGAACAACCAACAACAACACTAGCAGGTCGAACAGCAACAGTCGGAGCAGTTCAGCCAAGAGGGGCAGTCGCAGTCGCAGCACCGCTGCACGCGCCAAGAGCCGCAATGGCGCCCAGCTCAGCGCCGCGGCACTTGAAAAGAGCTTGAACGCCCACCAACGGAACGCCCACCGCCACAGTCAGTTCGCCACCATGTCGTCCGGGTTGATCGTGGACAGCCAGATCGCCATGAGTGAGGCGGACGCGTTCGCACTAGGCCAGTCGTCCTTGTTCTTCAGCGGCCTCAACTGCTTCGAGCTCGAGTCGCCCTCCTTCTCGCGCCTCCTTTCCTCGTCACTAGAGCCATTGCCGTCGCCGGTGCCAGTGGCGACCACAAAGAAGACCAAGAGTCGACCCAAGCGGACGACCAAGGCAGGATCCAAGAAGCGCCCCACGCACTGCCTGGCTCTCGATGTCGATCAGCCCAAGCCTCGCACTCCGCGTCGCAAGCTGAACTGCGGCTCGGCGACGTTCGACGACTTTGATCTCAACTACAGCGCAGGCACGACTACCTCCGGCTTCCCTGGCGTTGGGACGCCCTCTAATTTCCGCGTCGATGCTTCGTACACGAACGCGAGGCATATCTGGGGACAAGAACTTGACTTCACTGGAGCTGGAGGGTACGCAGATACGTTCCTCGACTTGCCGACGCCTCGACTGGCGGAGATGCCGCTCATGTCGGCCTCGCAGCAGTCGAACGCAAGCACCACTAGCAGCAGCAGTAGGGAAGCACAGGACGAGCAAGACGCCACGTCCACGCTTCACCACCCTCGCCTCATTCGCACCAGCAGCATCGAGCAGGAAGGTTTGAGCCACTTCCTGGAGCAGACCAACTTGGATGGCAGCGACGGGGGTCACGGCGACGAGTTCTACCAGCTCGCTGCTGCCCCTGTCAGCGCCCGGAAGTCGCCCTTCTCCAGTGGATCTTTCTTCACGAACGGCACAGCTCCAGGTGCCGCTGCTGCCGCCGCAGTTGACGAATGTTTCGGTGGCAAGGGCGCCACCTTCTCTTCGTCGTGGCCCATGCCATCACCCACTCCGCTCGGCTCGTCCTCTCGGTCCGGTGTATCTGCGGCGCGGCGTCGAATGACGCCCCGCGACCAGACGAACCCGCCCGAGTTCGAGACGTTGCTGGACGAGTACAAGCTCACCGACATCGACCACGAGCTCGACAGTTTCTACCTGGACACGATGGAAGCCATTGGCAACGACCTCGACCTCATGTCCAATTGAGCCTCTCGTAGAATAGAGCCGTACAAAATACGCATAAGCTTATGACAATAGAAAATCATCAATAGGAAACAATTATAACTGCAGTAAAAGCCATGCAGCAATTAAACCTCGGATTCCTGCCTTCATTATCGGTTTCAGCTATACTCCTCTCCACGGCAACATCTCTATGACAAGATGCGCTTGTGCAGCGCCTTCCCGCGGTGGTTGAACACGTGGAAGTCCGGGCTCGAGATGACGGTGGCCAGCGACCTGTAACAACACAAAACAGAGCCACAAAATTTAGTCCCGATAGTTGAAAATGTGCTCTCTGTTCCGCACGCACCTCGAGTGCATGGTGTCGTTGGACCGGATGGGCAGAATCTCTCCAGACGTGAGCAGCGCGCCCACCAGCGAGATGAGGAAGGACGCCACGAGCTCCACCACCACCTGCAGAATATAATCGATAATTTGAAGCCAATTAGCATCTTGAATCCAGCCATTCCCCCTCCATAACGCACCTCCAAGGGCGGCATCTGCGCGTCCGACGTCTCCGTGAGCTTCACATATGACTCGTCTGTACAGGCAAGCCCACAGCGTTAAACGCATGAAAAAGACACCTGTAGAGAGTGTGATAGAAGGCGCGTACACTGCACCGAGTAGTAGCCTGCATGGACCAGCAGCAGCGCGCCCACAGCGATCAGAAGCTTGCCGAAGAATGCCATTTTTCCCTTCAGGTCGAGTCGTAAATGCCGCTGAAACCTGTATAACCACATACAACCTATGCAATTGCATACTCTGATTCTTGATTCTCAGCAGTGTTCCCTGTCAAACTCGGTCATTTTAGTATCCAACACCAAGACGCGATGATGTTCTGGAGCCGCGGCGGTAAACCCGCCACAACTTCTGCTACAGGCAACGTCGAAGCATCCCGCCGGTCGACCCAAGACCATCAGGTCGCGGCAGTCGCAGCTGTACCGACCATACCTTCATACGTCTTGTCAGAGCAGCGCAGGAGCGAGTTGTTGCTGGCTGCACGCACTAATCGAGCGTCCTGGGTGGATGGAGGCGAAGAGCGCAATAACCAGGCACTTCCAGGCGGAGCCGGTGGAATTACTGGAACGTTGGCAGCCTCATCTATCCCCAGTCATTGTCGCGACGCTCTGGAGGGCGTCAATGCCGAGTTATCCACGTTTTTCTCGAGTCTGGACGACCTCAAGCACAAGATCTTGGCCACGGACATGCAGCTTACGGAGGAGACCCCTGAAGATAGCAGCTCCAGACACTACCACACCCTGATCCAGGAACTTCGGGAGCAGGAGACGCTGCTGGACCAATGGCAGCGCTCGCACAGCCCGCGGACGAAGAAGCTGACGGGTCATGATCGGGAGCTGGCGTTCCTAGTTGGCTTCCGGGAGCTGCTCGAGCTCCTGAAGAACGCACAGGCGGCGGAGTTGGTATACCGGATCCAGTCGTTTGTGAAGCGTGCGGAGCTTTGGGACCTGTCGCAGATGCTCAAGGCGATACCGACGAGAGATCGACCGGGAGGCCGAGTTCAGGACTTTATCAAGAAGCTCGTGGAGCAGATCAAGCATAGCACAAAGCTGAGAACGCTGCTACAGGGAGATGACGCCGATGGTAAGCAGCAGCAACCCAAGTTCCTGCACGTGCGGGACGCGTATGGGGTGGACTTGCTGCACGAGGTGCTTGAGGCGTTCTTGATGGAGAAGCTGTACGCGAAGACGCTGACCCCGTCAAGGGAAGTGGCTGTCCAAGACGAGGCGTTCCACGATCGCATCAGCTTGCTAGGTTTCGTTTCCTTCAAGCATCTGGACCTGCCAATCCCAAGAACCGACGAGCAGGAACAAGCGTGGCTTCGCTTGGCCAGGCAGCTTGAAGCCATGACGCTCTGTCCGAGTCCTCGACGCAAGATGGACAGCGTACTGCGTCTCTGTCAGGACCTGACGACGTTCCTGAAGGCGCAAAACGGCGGCAGCTTCCCGTCGGCAGATGAGTTTTTGCCTGCGCTCATCTACGTCGTGCTCCGTGCCAACCCGTGCGCACTCAAGCGCAATGTGGCGTTTATCTTGGAGTATCGAGACCCAACGAAGCTCGTGTCCGAGCCCGGGTATTTCTTGACGCACCTGGTGTCGAGCGTGGCCTTCCTCGAGGAAGTGAACGGATCCCTTCTCACCATTTCCGCTGACGAATTCGATGAAGAACTGCGTCGAAGCAAGGAGAGGCTGCGGATGCGAGGTGTCCACCTCGAAGAAGACCACGAAGTGGCGAGTAACGCCAGTAGTAGCAGCGTTGGCGAGTCCACAATGAAGACCGCGCCCCGTGAAAAGCACAGACAACTGCTTCCCGACGGAGGATGCAAGGACGACGAGTCGCTGCGTCTTCCGACGGTACTGGAAGTGCGTGCAAGACGCCTGGCAACGCAGACCCGAGACTGATCAGATAACGGCACAATCACCACGTAAGGGACCAGTGCTTTGCAGTGTCTCGCGTGGGCTGTCGTCTTGTTCGTCGTGTCTTTTCTTGAGGCTGTCGGAGGCTTGTGCTCACTCCAGCACCGACCAAGTTGACGGCACGATGACAGCGTTTAACCCTCGGCGTGTGCTTGATGTCGTGGTGCGCTTTGGCCGATTTAATCGGCGCACCAAGCGCGTCGCGAGTCACACAAGCTGCGATGACTCGTCGCCAGTTCCGACGAGAAACGACAGCGAGGTCTGCGTGCTGGACGACAACTTTGCAGCTCAATACGAAGCCAGAGACGAGCGCCCAACGAGTCTCCGCACGAGGCGAGTACTGCTGCGCTTGGATGGAATCTCTCGCAGTCGACGCCAGTTCTTCCGGTGGAAAACCCAAGCTGCTACTGCAGTGAACACGCTGCGAGGATGCTACACGCTAGCTCGTCGTGAGCTTGCCCTGTTGAGAACTCGAGCAAAAGCCGCTGCGGGGCGATCGACGGATACCGACAGGAGTTCTTGCCGCCGCGTGTCGATCTCTCGGTACAGCTTGGTGGAGAGACGTCCGCGTGTTGACTCCCCAGCCTCAGCAGCGTCCAGCTCCAGCGTGACGAGCTCGCTGTCTTCGACCACAGACCTGGAAGAGGAGCGTCGTAAGGACATCCACCGCTCCGAGTACTCGTTGACAGTGAACACCCCTCGTTCCAGTGTCAACGAGGAGCAGCGCAACAGCCAGTACGGCTTCGCTGAGACGTCGACCGGCAGCCACGAGCGTCTGCTGCTCATGCACGCGCTCCCTCTCAACGACGAAGATGAAGACGGCAGTGGAAAGGCGTCGTCCACCACGCGCCACCTCCCGTTCCGGTCCACGATAGTCGATGGCAAACTCCACATCCTCCGCAACGAGTGGGTGTGAGTCCAACAGTCCAAGACCGCCCCAACAGCGAGACAACTTCAACCATTCCGCATTGACGGAACAGTAGTGCACTTCGGCTTCGACGGTCCAGAACTCATAAAGTATAGAAACTCAAAAGATAAAAGCTTAAAACCTCGACTTAAATGGAGCTGAACTTGTCATTAAATTCAACAGGCTATAGAGTATTATCCAAGCTCCGCCTTTTCCGAACAGCAGAGTCCGTCGTCATGCTCAGCTGCTGGCTCACGAACGCTCCGCCTCGGCGCCACAGGCTCCTGCAGGCCGGCTCCAGGCCTCCTCGTCGTCATGGGCAGACCAAGAACTGCGCAACTACCAGAAAGCAACGCATCAGCGCCCAGCACCGCAAGATCCGAGAGGAACAGGCCAAGACGCGGCTGCTGCAGCAGCAAATCATCGAGCTGGACCGGCGCCTCATGTTCATGAGCGCGCGAGGCCTCGCAGCTCGAGATAGCGCGCAGACGGCGGCTTTGAAGGTCATGGACACTTATTACCGCTGCATGGCGCACGGCTACGACCCACACGGGGCGCCAAGTCAGGCCCAAGAGACGCGGAGCTTCCTGCTCGCCACGTTCGACGAGGCGCTCAAGACGCCGGACTTTACGGGGCTGGAGCATTTAATGAAGCAGTGGGAGCTGCTGTCCTTGTATCATAAGGCCGTCATGTGTCAAATTGACGCGGTGGAACTGGTAGATCACTACCAGAAGTCCGAGGAGAGTGAGGTGCTCGTGGTGAGGACGCACGGCGTCACCACGCTGCAGATCTCGCGCGCCACCATCGAGAGCGTCTTCCCGCACATCCTGGCCAATGAGCCGCTGGCGCAGTCGCTTATTGGCAAGTTCTACAGCTTCAGCTACACGCTCATCGCGCACGTGGACGCCGTCACGGGCCGCGTGTTCCAGATCGAGTCTAAGATCGACCTCACGTCGGCGCTCATGGACCTGCTGCAGGATCCGTTTGTGACGGTGCAGATGGTCAACTCTACTACGATGAACAAGCGCGGCAACCTGCTGCTGCGAGAAAACGTGAAGGAAGACCAGAACGTCATCGAGAACGGCTTCCTATGAAGAAGCACAACCTATCACCGTACAACTGGTATATGTTACTTGAAGTATGTATTGTTCATATTGAAGTATGTATTGTTTATATATTGTACAGATCGTGCTATATTATTGCGTCGAATACAGATTGGCAAGGAAACTCACACTTGGTGACAACAACAAGCCAATCATGGCCCGGAGTAATCAACGCGTTGCAAGCACACAGCCTGTCAATGGCGATAAAAATACTGGCATTCCTCGCGGTTACGTCATTCTCTCGTTGCGACGAGGAAGCACAAAAACGCATTTAGCCGGGCATGAGTGATGACGAGCTAAATATGGCGGTGCTCTCACAACTCCAACCAGCTTCCCCATCGAGCGCCCTCATGCACCAGACTGTTGGTGAACAAAGCGAGGAATGGAAATCCGCTCCATCGTCGAGAGTTGCTGTAGCACAGGCTGCTGTTCAGGGTAGCCCGGAATTCTTCAGACGAGTGAAGCAGGCGTGGCAGCGACTTCAAATCGGCCATCGCAGTATGTATTCAGTCGAGAGACTGTATGCCCTGGACGACTACTGCCGTGCTGTATCACAGACGCGTGTAATTATGGTGTGCCTTTTGACGCCGCTTCCAGCTCTTCTTCTGGTCGTGGCTGTTGAGCTTATTCCTCTCCAAAACCCGAAAGATGGATGGGCAAACAACTACGGAGCTTGGGTGCGCCTTGGAGTGATCAGCTTGACAGTTGGCTTGGGCCACACAGTTCAGATAAAGGGCATGATCATCGGGATCTCCATTCCAGTGTGGAAACTCGTCGCCATCTCTTCGACGACGACGATATTCCACGTTGGCAGCACGATAGCGCTTGGAGCGTATTGGGCGTTTCCGGTTCCATTCTGCTTCGTGCTGATGATGGCTCCTTTCCTGGCCTTTATGACGCTTGTCTCTTTTATTGCGGTGGGCCGAGAGGCTCTTGCTCGGGCCCCGGACCTGAGGCAGCAACTGTCTGGCCAGATTCAGGTTATTATCGCGCAGGGAAACATCGCCGTTTTCTATATAGGATTGAGCGCTTTGTTCACCACGTTGCCCAGCCAGGGCCAAATTGTGTTCATAGCACTCTTACCACCCATCAAGTTGATTTTCAAGAATGTGGTGGCCTCCGTCTCGGCCTTCTTGGAGGAATTTGTGCCAGGGATCGTCGTCTTCTCCGTCGAGCTAGCGCACGCCCTCTTCGTCACCACGTGCATGCAGACATCCAGGTCACCGGCTGCATCAGCTGTAATTATCATCTTCGACGCTCTGTCGTCGACGTTGGCTCTACGCAGCATCAATCACCGTACTAGGACAATACAGAAGCTGGTTTTGAACCATTCAAAGCAGCAGAAACGCCAAGCTCAGCTGATGGACACAGTGACGCAAATCTGCCAGAACCCGCTCGTTTTCCCCAGCGAAGCGTTCGAAGCTTCAAACCTCCGGCTACGATCCGCGTTGAGCTTGAAACTTTCACCCGAAAGTCGCAGAGCACTGGATGCGGCTGAAAACACAGCGCTCAACCCCCCAAAAAAACTGTTTTCCACGCAGAAGTCGCGATCGCTTCGGGTCATGCCTCTGGAGACTGTAGCTCCTACGAAGCAAACTGCATCATCAATCGTTCCTGCCGTTCCAGCTCCACGACCCCACACTAACACTACAGTGGCTGGTATCGCTTCTGGTGCCACAGTGGAGGAGCAAGTGAAATTGATTTGTGAGACGGCTCAACTCATGTTTCACTGCGAGTACATTGTGCTCATTGAGTACGTCGAGTGCGTGATCCCCATGGTTTACGGACTCTATCTGCAGGCGTTATTTCGCCTGAGGGGT
>KV733509.1:2994-22231 GCA_000500225.2 Phytophthora pinifolia
GGAAAGGCGGCAAGGTGCATGTGCGTGAGAAGTCAGTACTTTATCCGGACGAGTCCGACCCGTTTCCGGCTCTTCAACACCAAGCACAAAGGAACTGGATTAAAGCGGGCTACAAGAGCTCTACACGGAGTCCGAGTTCTCCGCGTCTGCGTCGGCATCGGCGTTCGCGTCTCTCTTGCGTTTGAGCGGGCTGCTTGGTGCCGCTGACGTAGCGGCTGCGTCATCCGCGGGGGCTTCATCTGGCTTGGCCTCGGGCTTGAGCTCCTCCTCCTGCTGCTCCGCGTCCGAGTCGATGCCATCCGAGGGCATTGGCAGCGCTTCAGGCTTCAAGATGGTGAAGCGCAGGTCACAGTCCGCCGAGCTGGAGTGGTTCTTGACGTAGTAGACATTGCCAGGCGGCACGTAGAACTCGTCGCCGGGACTGAGCAGAAAGTGGGTCGTGTGTTTACTCGCGAAGAAATCGTCGTCCGTCTCGGGCGCCACCGCCAGCTCGAGCGACTTGGGCTGACACCCCGTCACGTAGAACAACTGAACAGCTTGGCCCACGCCTTCCGGCTCCTTCCACGCGCCTGGAGGCAGCACCACACGACCGGAGATCCACCGAGCGAACGGCGCGGGGCTGAACAAGTTGAAGCTCTGCCCGGCGTACGCGTGCACGACCGCGCCGCCCCTCTCCTCGGTCGGAAGCTTACGTAGGCGGATCTCGCTCGAGCGGCAAATCATGTTCAGATCGTTCATGCAGCCGGCCTGGCTGTCGTACAGCGCCGCCCACTCGCCGTCCACGATCCGCTTCTGCACGTCCTTCGGCAGATCCTCGAACGCGAACGCCCTGCTGTTGTTCGTCTTCTTGGACGGAGGCTTGGCCTTGGTTCGCTTGGCCGTCTGCAAGTCCGCACCCAGGCGTTCAATGCCGACCACAGTCGGCAGCACCGCGCCGACGCCGACAAAAGTGCGTTCGAACACCATGTGCTCGCTCTGAAACCAAGCCAGCGGTTTGTAGCGCTTCCGCTTGGACCGACGCAAGCCGCTGCCATCCCAAGCATCGTCAGTGCCTTCCTCGTCCAAGATCCGCGAGGCGCCCGGCAACCTGTCGCGAACCGGACCCTTTGGTGCGTCGGGTTCATTGTAGAAGCTGTCGTCTCCGGTCTCGCCACCCGAGTCGTTGTGCGCCTCGAACGACTCGTCCTTGTCATCGTCCGTTTGAATGGACTGGATCGACGTGTCTGTCGCTGGCGGGGTCGTCCTGTATCCGTATTTCCCCGTCGGCCGCAGTCGCGGCTCCTTGCGACCGGCTGTCGAGCGCTTCGCCGCAGCCTTTTTCGGCTTCTTAACCTCTTTCGTCTGCTTCTTCTTCTTCGTTTTGGACTTGCCTTTGCTCGCATCACTGCCGTATCCATCCTCCTTGAACAGCTCTTTGCTGATGTTTGGCGAGAGCGAATTCTTGTCCGAAAACGAAGGAATCGACTTCAACGTGCGGTCACTCGCATTCGACAGTGGCGTCATGGAGCCGTCATTCATCGAGAACGGGCTGGTCATGCTTTCGTCGAAGCCCTGACCTCCGAAAGATTCTCTCCGACGGGCCTTGGCCTTGGCCTTCTCCTCCTTTTTGCTTAAAGACTTCGTCTTGCGTCGGTCACGCACCGTGACGTTCGCATCGTCGTTCATATCCACAGATCCGTGAGGTGAGCCGCCGAAATCGAACGAGACATCGCTGTGCACTGGAGACGGCGGCGCCGCGTCCTCCGTCTTCTCCTCCCTCTCCACGCGCCCGCGGCTTCTCTGTGATCGGGACGACGGGATTGGAGCCCGGTCGACGTCCATGCTCTCTCTGTCACTCATCGTAGGGCTGTCGATCCCGGGAAGCTCCACCTCGTGCTCACTGGGCTCCGACGAGTCCCCCGACGTGTCCGCCGCCTCCTTGTCCGACGCCGTCATCGCTGGTAAAACACGCAGAACCAGTCACGCAGCGTCAGCATCCATCTCTTTCCAATAACTAGTGCAATTCTTCACTCACAGTCATCGTCGTCGTCCACCGAGTCGTCTTGCATGGAGTCTTCATCGGCCCAGAAGTCGTCAATGTCCTCGAATCCTTCCGCATCCCTGCGCACGTCGCCGCGCACCACAACGCCCGACCGTCTGCATCGACATATACAAAGTAACAGCATAATAATTAAATAAACTAATCGAGAGCTACAGGGACATCGTAGCGTCTCCTTACGCTCCGACACTATGGGGTTCCTTCTGTGTGGCTATGTACTGCTTGAGCTTGGCTCTGTCCACCTTCGCAGAGGCCTTCGCCGCCCTGTATCGCACATATCCAACTCGTTATCAGTATGTCAAGTCTCCCGACGTCCAGGGGGGGGCAAGCGAGACGCACGTCGTGCGGGGCATGAGCGCCTCGATGTCGTCCATATTTAGCCTTTTTTCAGGCGTCTATACCGTTCAAAAATTAAATACAAATACCATTTCTGATTGGCCAATGTAGTATTTTTTCCGGATTGGTCAATATCGTCGCGAGCTTTTCATCCAATCATCCTGTCGACGTTTATCGACCAATGAGCGGCACAGAGACAGACAGAAGTGGATCGTCGCAAGCAAGTCCAAAGTCCAAGTCCGAAACTTCCATCGTCCAAGGACAGGCTTTAGTTAGTTCCCGACTGTCGACATGCAGAGCGCGACGTTCAGTGTGGCGCCTCACGTGCTGGAGCAGGCGTACAAGGCCATCCGCTCGACTCCGCCCGAGCCCAAAGACCTGGAGCAGTCGGCCAAGCTGCAGTCTTTCATGGACGAGAACTTCCCCACCGAGTCGGACGAGAACATCACGCGGCGCTCGCTCATCTTGGCCGAGTTGCGGTCCATCTTCCGTGCCTGGGTCGAGAAGGTGTGCATGGACAAGGGCGTTCCCGAAGAGATGGCGGCCGACGCGGGTGGCCAGATCCTCGTGTCCGGCTCGTACCGGCTAGGCGTCAATGAACCCGGCGCTGATATCGATACGATTTGTGTGGCTCCACGCCACGTGACACGCGACGACTTCTTCTCGTCGCTCAAGCAGATCTTCCTGAACCACCCCAAGGTCTCACACCTGGTGGCAATTGAAGGCGCTGTGGTGCCCATCCTCACCTTCGACTACGAAGAGATCAACATCGATCTACAGATCGCCATCCTGCCACGTAACTCCATCCCCGAGAACCTCAATATCCTGGACGACCACGTGCTGGTAGGCGTGGATCCGGCCACGGAGAAGAGTCTCAACGGTCCGAGAGTCACGGAACTCATGATCAAGCTCACCCCCAATCGGGACAGTTTCATTAGCGTGCTGCGCATTGTGCGGCGATGGGCCAAACGCCGCGGACTCTACTCGAACAAGATGGGATACCTAGGAGGCGTCAACTGGTGCATCTTGGTGTGCTTCATCAACCAGCTGTACCCGACGGCGGCGCCCTCGACGCTGCTGCTGCGCTTCTTCATGGTGCTCAGCAACTGGAAGTGGCCGCTTGCCATTCAGCTGTGCAAGAATCAAGACGCGAACCTCGGACTCGAGGTCTGGAACGCCAATGCGGGCCACAACCGGTGCGCTTCATTTTTTTATTTATTTTTTATTTTTTTATTTTTAGGTCTTAACGTCGGTTTTTGCTCATGATAAATGGATTTTTAGATACCAAGTGATGCCCATTCTGACGCCAGCGTACCCGTCGATGAATTCCTCGTTTAACGTGTCGACGCACAGTCTGACGGTGATGAAGGAGGAGTTCAAGCGAGGCTTGGCTATTGTCCAGGAGGTGCTCAGCAAGGGCGGGTCCGAGTGGCACCCGCTGTTCGAGCCGTCGGACTTTTTCGCCGTCCACCAACACTACCTCGCAGTCGAGGTGTACACTGAGAAAGAGGACGAGGAGCAGGCGTGGTGCGGCTTCTGCGAGTCTCGTATGCGAAAACTGGTCGAGTCGTTGGCGTACAACCCCGCGCTCTGCCGTCTGCGCGCGTTCACGAAGAAGTTCCCGCTGAGCTATGTGACTGGTGGGGAATCTCAGCCCGAGCAGGCTGATGGAGCAGCCCCCGCCCCGCCCAGTAAATTGGGCGTGTGCTTCTACGTGGGGTTCGACATTGACCGCCGTCAAGTGCACAGTCGTGAAGTGAGCATTGATAACTCGGTGGAGTACTTTAAGAACAATGATCTGTACCGCTGGAACAAGCGAACGGCGACGATGGACGTGCGAGTTACCCCGGTTGTGTGGAAATCGTTGCCCGAGAGTGTGTTTGAAGAGATGGGCGGTCGAGCCGTCGCACGAGTTGCTCGTCGTGAATTCATGAAGAAGAAGAAAGAGGAGGAGAAGAAGGTGGAGGAGGCTGCTGCTCCCAGCCCTCCGCCGTCTGGTGATGAGGGCACGCACTCGCAAGAGGATTCTGTGGAGGAATTGACCAGCAGCCAGAAGGCTTCGTCACTTGCAACGGACATGGCGAACGGAAAGGGAAGCATCTCGCAGCCTGGAAGCCCCGACCCTGCAGTTGATGGGGAAGAGGTGACGAACGGAACTGATTCGCTGCAGAATACTCCTCTCAAGACGAAGAAGGAGGTGTCTGCAGCATCGCCAGAAATGACAGGTAAGCGTGACCGTGACGGTAAGTCTGTGGACGGAGCTGGCAGTCCGGACGGGAAACTGTTGGCTGCCGCTCACAACTCTGCCGATACGTCAACTAATGGTGCGGTGGCTCCGGGGCTGACGTCACCGCCTGTGAAGGTGGTGAAGAAGCTCCCCATGGAGCTGCCGGCGGCTCCCCCAGCCGTGTCGTCACCGCGCAAAAGACGTAAAATGAAAATCACTTTTGCCAAACTGAATTGAGGAGATTGTGCCCGGGCAATGGTGAAGCATGGCAAAAAAAAAAAAAACGAAAAGAGGAGAAAAAAAAATGGTTCCCCACACAAAAAGAGGTAGCAGCAGCAGTGAGGATCTGTGCGGACATTCCCGAAGCAGACCAGGATGCAAGATTGGAGAGCAGACTTCCTGCGAGCGGGCCTGCTGATGCTTCCAGGCTCGCGAACGACAGCGACGAAGGCGCTACCAGACAAGATACACGCGGCTAGAGTTGCCGGGCCGGAGTGAATAGATAGGAAAAACACCTTTGCAGATCAACAGTCTGCAAGACAATAAAAAATAATAACACACTAGCAAACCCATAAAACCAAACGCGTTGCCTTGTTCATTGCTGTACTAGCTCATGAAAGGGAAAAGAGGAAGAACGACACCAACTTGAGCCAGAAGGTTTTCTCGGCTTCTGTGAGCTCGTCTTGTTCCAGAAAAGCGGACAACAGGAATCGTGCTGGCGACGACGTTGCAGTCGTATCCGGAGGTTGAGCTCGGGAACAGGCGGCCAGCACACGCTGGAACCTGGCTTTCCAGTCTTTGTCGACAGTCCGAGGCTGTTCTGCAACGGGTAACGAAGCTGTCGACGGACCAGCGAAGTACCGCACCAACACGCTCACGAAAAACTCATCCGCCACCGACTGAGCTTCACTCGTAAGCGACGTCGCGGGTGTGACGTCAGCCAGAATTTGGATTCGCGCAGAAGCCAGCGAAGTAATTGACAGCGACGTTCGGTGCCACAGCGCGCCTAGGGCTTCTTCGGTTTGGGTTGCCAGCCACACGCCAAAATCGGGCAACGAGTGCTCCTTATCCAGAATCCCTTCTCTATTAGCGACGCCCAAAGCCTCAGTTGGCAGTGAATTACCCTCCAATAAACGGCAGTATTCACTGAACAGGCTCAAGGCCACGACCTCCGTTACGCACAACAACTGTGGCATTTGCTGCAAGCGGAAGAGCGCGTGCAGCACATTCAGATACGGAGGCAACAGTAACAGCGCCTCCGCATCGACGTATTCTAGCGCTCGTGTGCTCAATTGAGAAGCCCACCAACTGCTCCCCCAGTCTGCCACCACCAGACGTCCCGATTCCTCGTCGCCATCGTCGCATTCATCGTCATCACCACCATTGCCCGACGAAAAGTACGATCGAAAAAGTATCCGCAGTTGATCATCGATGCCACTCTCTCCACCGCGGGGAACGCCATGCAAGTGGCCAAGCTCTTCGGTAAAGTCGGCGAGCCCCTTGAAGTCTTTGTGTTGTCGGCGCTTGAGGAAAACCACATTCTTCTTCCTCAGGAGTTCCAGCCGCATCGCATTCGCCGTTTTCGCACTGCCATTCTCGGATGACGACGCCATCAGAATTTCAATCGGATAAAACTCCCGATCCGAGATGACGAGGCGTTTAATGGTACTGAGATCCGGGAGAAGGCACGGACTTCGTAGCATTTGATGCCTAGACTGGCTATCACCATTGGTAGGACGCAGCCCCACCCGGACTTGAACGGCCCTTGACGTTTTCGTGTTCACATCCACCGTCTCCAGCAGTCTCGAAGTATCCACAGCCAAAACGTACAGATGACGGAAAGCCTGCAAGTGATACTTGTTGTCTGCGGTGTTCATGGGAGGCATCGGGTAAAGTGAGATCACTAGCGCGGCGACCGCTTCCTTGGACCGTGACACGGTCGCACGTCCTCCGCCCAGAAACAATAACCCAATCGCCATTGTCAGAGTCATGTGGTTACCATAGCTCATTGCCGCGTCCACGCGTTGTCGTAGCGTTACCGATCGGAGTAGAGCCAACGTTTCCACATTGCCCGTTCCAGCGTCAACCAAAGCGAGAGCCTGCGCACASACCGCTAAGCACCGCTCGACCGTCGCTCGCTCCGTCGCGGCAGCAACAACCTTGCTAGTTCCGTGCAAAAGCATCGAGGMAGARGAGGACGACGCCTTGGTCCTGAGCTYGCGAAAATGCAACACATACTTGCGAAGCGTGGCACGGGCTGACACRTTGGCTGTGCCTGCGAAGCGCAGGCCAAGACTCATACACGCACCCGCCACAATGTTCGCGTATGATTCACAGATTGAGTGAAGATCCGCGTGTGAAGGCGAGCCGCTGGGATACTCATTCACAGCCCGCTTGGCATCATTCCCGTTTGACTGGATAGACTGGTACGCCTGCAGAAGCTGAGCAGGAACTTCGCGCTGCTCGATCCACTCCGTTGTCGGTGAAATATCACTCCACATCACTAAATTCTTCGCCAGTGTGCGTACCAACAAGATGTCCGGACGGACATAGTCGAGCAGGATCAGCGTGTCGGGAACCACCAGCTGCGCAGCTACCGCTTTGTTGTCCGTCTGCATGTACATGAACGCGAGCGCCAAAGCGCTCGAGCAGGCAGTTACCCCAGTGTTTACGTGCTCGCCACCCCCACGAGCTCCCGTGCGGTCGCCTGCTTGTCTTGTATCGCGGCCAGCGCCAGGAGAGGCCCCAGTAGTACTATCGGGAGCGCCGTTACCTGGGTTTATCCCATTAACCGACGCGTTAAACCCGTTGCCACCGCTGCCAAAGGCCTGCCAGCGGCGACCGCGATACAGGCAGCTTCCGGCCGCGTTGGTATCTCGATACTGCCGAGCGCCGCCGACAATGTATCGATGCAGCTTCTCCTCGAGCTTCAGGTCCGCCAGGCCTGGGTCGCCGGATGTAGTCTGTCCCCGCCCAAGGACGACCAGACCAAGCGCCATTCCTGCCGCTAAAGCGTATCCCTCCAGCTGATCGAACGACGCCGTTGAGAACCCAGCATTGCTGCTTCCCACAAACTGGGCGCTTGACGGAGAGCGAGCAATTTCAGCGAGCAAGAGCTCAGTCATGAGACGGTATCCTGTGCCTTGATACAAAATTCCGAGGCCAAGTAGCGCTGCTGTTTGAGTCGATGCAGGCACCGAAAACCCTCCGAAAGGTGGCGGCAGTAATGACGGGACGTGTAGACACAACATCTTGGATACCGAACGCTCCAGCGCCAGTTCCAAGCCGGTGCCAAGCAGAGGCGTTTTATCCGACGACGAAAGCTCCGGAAAGCCAGAGAAACGGTGAGGTGGCATCTCGGAAGAGGAGGCGGCGGCGTCACTGGAGACAGGCGTCGTGGTTGCAGCCTGGTCTTTGCGCTGGCGTCTACAGTGCGCAGCAGTACTAGCCATGCCCAGCATAATGGCCACCGTCACGAACTCGTTCGAAAGCGACAGGTAGTTGTACACATCTGCCATGGAAAGACATTTGAGGTGACCTCGTAGCCCGATTCCCAGTAACAACCCGGCGTGGGCGGCATACGACTCTTCCAGGTTGCGACCAGCAGCGTCAGACGACTGAGGCGTCGCTGTCTGCCGGCCTGTAGCAGTGTTCGGTTCTTGTACATCGTTGACTGACGGGCGATGATACTTGATCCAATGGCGATTAATCACGCCCGAGAGATCATGCGCCGGGAGACGAAGACCGGTGGCGCATCCGTTATGGAATTGTGGCCAGTATGTCAGTTCCTTGGCAAAGCCGGCGAGATCGAGCTCCACGATCGCGTTGGCTGGTGGCTTCCGACCAGCAAGCGGCAGCGCAGGGATGTGAAGTCGCCAAATCTGCGTCTGTGCGGTCGAAACATCGAAGCTGCCAAGCGTGACCATGCCACGGGCCACAGAAAGCGCCATCGACCGCTTGCAGAGAAGCAACAGTCGAGCCTGCTGCTGCTGCGCGTAGTCAAGATCTGACAAGTCTGGGGTCTTCTCAAGCTTCAGACAGAGAGGACGACTTGAACGTAGCAGTCGAGCGACTTCCTTCATTCTCTGGTCGCCAGGAAAGAGAGGTTGACTCCGACTAATAAGCTCTTCAAGCCCGTCCGAGTCGTCGTGGGTTTCTTCCTCAGTGCGAAGGCTCGGCTCTTGTGGATCATGACGTTGGACTTCGCCGCAAGACTCAAAATGCTCGCCCAGATTCTCCGCACTTGCGATACTGAGGTCTTCTCGCCCCACGAACGCACAAATGTCCTCAGTAATAAAAGAAGGCGGGTGATGCTTCACTTGGCGAATGGTTTGCATGATCGGAAAGCTTAGACCGACGGGGACATCGGCCAGGGACAGCGCGCTACCGGTCGGATCTTGAGCGAGATAGGAGATCAACTGGAAGGCATTCGACTGCGGTGACTCTTGTGAGCTTCCAAAAAGCAATTCGTATACCCGGCAAATCGCCCTCGTGCGCCGGAGCGGATTCTCCGGATGCCGAAACGAACGAGTCGGGGCCAATTGCTGCTCGGAACTCTCAACCAGCACGGGAAACGACGCCAGTATTTGCGTCGGCGCCACCATTTTCCTTTGGAGCCAAGGAATCAAGTCAGGTACACACCCGTACTCATGGAAGCAAACGAGTTCTTCCGCTTGAGTCTTCGACTGCTGCCGTAGCTCGGTATTCGCCAGAGCTTCACGTTGGAGAATGCAGTTATTCTGCTTGTAGTATTCGACAAAGCGGTCCAGACCGAGTCGCAATGCCATATCCAACAGAAAGGCCGCAAGGAGCAATCGATGCCGAGAGAGCGTGGTCGCTAGCTTGAACTCTTCGCAAAGCAAGTGAAGCCCCGCGAATATGGTCTCGACGTGTTCTTCCATAGCCGGAGACACGCCACATTGCAAGCTTTCCGTATCCATCGGTCGATTAGCGCGGCGTTTAGCTGCTAAAGACTCAGCACCAGGTAGTTCCATTGTGGCAAACAGCATCGCATGCTCGTACTGGTACAACTCGTGGAATTCACTCTGGCAAAGCGTGTCAAAAAATGAATGAGACGCCATTAGTTCCTCGTCGTTTGCAGTTCCTGTGAGGACGGAAGGCGGTGTTGAATCTCTTTGCGTTGTCAGCAAAACAGCCATGCAATCACGAAACGACTGCCACTCCAGATCACCAGCCGGGCATTTTTCATCTCCTGCGGACCTTTCCTGCGTCCTGTAAATGACGTCTGCCTTAAATGCGCACAAGGTTATTGGGGGCACGAGGCAGTCCAGCACATCGAACACTTGCTGTAACAGAGGAGAGTTTACAACCTTCAAAGGATGCTCAAATCGCCAAATCCTCCCGCCCCAAGTACCACAGATTTCCGGAAACAACATCTCGTAGGCATCGCCGAGCTCAATGGAGTTGAGCCGAACGTTGCCCATGAAGCGCACTCGCCCTGATTCCCTCTCACCATCCTCGCCTGGAAGCTCCAGTCGACAAATTCGATTGTGCGCTCGATACAGCATAACTGTGCCATCCTTTTCCAGCACCACAATATCGACGGAACCGTCAGCATTTCGCTCGTTGTCATTGTTTCCTCGGTAATCCAACGAACCAGCGTGGCGTTGCTGCCGAATGGGAACAGCGTCTCGGCAATGCAAGATGCGCACTCCACTGGTGTCACTATCGCCTTCATCACGTATCGACGCCGTGGTTCCTTGCTGTGAGACTGGTTTTAAAACCAGCGTGCATGCATCTCTGTCCATCATACACAACAGCGGAAATCCATTCACACTCGACGCAATAAATGCAGTCTTGGTCGCACTGCCCGACGAACTTGAGGACGAGGTAGTCGCTAGTGGCGAGAGTGGAACTGGGGACGCACCTACAGGAGGTGGCGAGATAATCGGCGACAGAAACACCGGCTTAGGCTTCACTGACCCAACTCGTGGCGATTTCCACAGCTGCGTCGCTCGCCACTCCGGTTCAATTCGCACTCGCAGCTCCTCCAAGTCCGTCCTAGCACGGTATCTCGTCCACGTCGGCCCGTCAACCACGCGAACCTCAGGCCTGCTCCGCTCCCAAGCTCCTTTCTCCACGCCACTCAACCGAAAGACGCAAAAACGCTGCTCCCAGCGATGGAACGCCACCAGCAACGGCAACCCTCCTTCTTCCAACACACTTACGGCTTCCAACGCCGAGTCCGACAGGAACTTGTCTCCCCTTTTCCCACTCACCGCCACGGGCTTCACCTCTTCCAGCGGATGTCGAAGCGTGAAGTATCTCGGCCTCGTCTCGCCTGTTTCCGAGCTGTACTTGTACCTGTCTCCGTCTCCTCTGTTGCTGGTGCTGGCGCGCCGGTTCTTCCTGGCCAAAGCGACGACCACCGCATCCTTCGGCTTCTTGGACGGTGTCGCCGGCAGCTGCACAGCCTGACTGCGTTGCAGCAGCAGGCCGCGGCCTTCAATTGGCAGCAACTTGCTGGCTTGGAAAGGAAGAGCCACCTCGAACACCTCACCCGCAGCCGAATACACGTTAAGGCAGTCGGAACGCACCAACACGCAAAGATGCGGATGCTGCGCGGGCTGCAGTGGCCGCCGCGCAGAAGCTGCCGTTTGTCTAGTATGGCTAGCACTGTCGTTCCTGTCATTATGCAGCGCGCGCGGTGCAAAGTCCGCCAGTACGGCGTGCAGCACGCGTGACGGGAAGACGAAACGTCGCTCCACGACGTGCGTCCCGCGGTGTACGAAGCTGACGCTGTCAAAGTTCAGACGCACCATGTATGGCGAGGCTGCATACTGCTTCTCGCTGAAGAACACGCGGTCCGTTGGTGAATGAGGAGGGTCGGCAGACGTGCGCACGCCCGCGCAGCGGAGGCGGATACGCCTCGACTCCATTTTTTGCAAATGGGGTAATTAGGAGTTCGATTTGTAATAAACCCATTTATTCAGTAGTTGTTTTGTGTCATTTTGACGACTGGTTGACCATGTTCGCGCAGCTCAAGCGTGAGAGTCTGCGCAAGCTCCAGGCGATGGAGGACAAGAGCCCCAAGGGCTGCATTGACGAACCTATCGTGGATCTTATCAAGAGTATCAATGCGCACCCGGACTATGTGAGTGCTGGCGAATTTTGGGGACGTTTTTGGTGCTTTTTGGGGTCTCACGAAGTGGTCGTAGGTGACGAGCAGCTCATGCTCAGGACGCATCGCGGTCTTCTGCGGTGAGGCTGCGGTGGGCAATTCGGCGGAAATGGGCTCAGATTTGATCACCAAGGGCGGTAAGTGGCTCATTGCGGAGCACGCGACCATCACGTTCGACCAATTCACGGCAGCTCTGCGCTCGCCCGATGCCCATTCCAGCACCAGCAACATGGTACGTCATGAAACGACTTAACCGAATGGATGTTGTTTTGTGCAAGGTGTAGCTGACATTTTGGTGTGTGTGTGTGGAAGATTATCTTCAAGCACGAGCCGTTTATCATGCACGTCGTGTGTCGCGACCTGGACGCAGCCAAGGAATTGCTGCAGTGGGGGATCGCCAGCGGATTTCGTGAGTCTGGTGTTGTTCTTGGTAATAGGAAAATCATGTGTGCGATTCGCACGACAGCGAATGGAATGGAAATCCCGCTTGGACACAGTGCCGATAACCTGCTGGTGAACGACGAGTATCTCCGCTGGATCGTGCACATCGCGAACCAAAAGTTCGAGGCCAACAAGCAGAAGACAGATCGACTCTTTGAGGCTTTCCGCGCCAAGTTTTGCCAACCCGCAGCTGAAAGCAGATCGGTGGTGGAACTGAGCTCCTGGAAGGAAATGACGAGTGAGGATGGTGCCAAGCTGGTTGGACAGACAAGCGTCCAGTACCAGGACCACGTTGTTGTTTTCGGTGGCCAGGGACCCACTGCCTCCGGCACGACAACTCGTGTTGCCGATGTGACCTTCTTGACGCCTTCGAGGGATGGTTCACTGGAGCAGACGTACCGTGGAGCAGCTGGAGTGGATGGCCCGTCGGCCCGAATGTATCATTCGGCTGTTGTTGTGGGAACACGGATGCTCGTGTTCGGTGGTCGTGCCAGTCCCGCGAAATCTCTGGGAGATCTCTATGCGATGGATCTCAAGACTAAGCAGTGGGAGAAGATCGTTCCACAAGGAGTTGGGCCTTCTCCGCGTTGGAAGCACTGCAGTTGCGCAGGTAAACTATTCTCAGCTTACAATGTGTCTTACGAGAAGTACGAGTCACTTACGGTGTATCTGTACTGTAGTTGGCTCTGTTGTGTATGTATACGGCGGCCGAGACGCAGAACAGGTCTTTGGAGACCTCTTTGCTCTAGATTTCAGCCAGGACTCGCCGCAGTGGCGTCAAATTGGTACGTATTGCCTTGGCTTCACATACACAGTTGTTAGTGAAGTACTAAACATTATTTTGTGCGTGTACTTGCAGAGAGTTCCTCCACCGTTCCTCGCCGGTTCGATCACGTTGGCGCGGTCGTCAACTCTACAGAGCTTGCTTTCTGGGGCGGAATGGCAGCCCTGGAGGGAGCTGATGTCAGCAGCGATCAAGATGATACTGGAGTGTGCTTGCTTTTCGACACGGTCAAGGAGACCTGGCAACACAAGGCTCTCGAGAACACCAGAAACAGAAGCCAGCCCCCTGGACTTTTCGCTGCCAGTGCCTCGGCAATCAACGAGCACCAGGTAGTGGTGGTTGGCGGTATGACGTCTGCTTTGCTTGCAAATGGAGACAAGGCGACCCGAAAGGTGTACATGCTGGACGCTAGCGCCTCGCAATGGACGGAATTGGGCGAAGTGAAGCACGAAAAGGCTGCTTTTGTTGGGCATAGCACGGCGTGGATGCCGACAAGCAATGCCCTTCACGTTTTGGGCGGTGGATTCCAATGCTTTGGCTTCGGTCAGTTCTACTCGTCGACGTTCCAGTGCCGCCTGTCGCTGAGTGCGGCGACTAAAGCCCACGTCAACGCTGCCAAGAGCAGACCAGTCAACGCAGCCTCTTCGGATGACAAGCCGCTCGGTGTTCTTGCTGGGAAGCTGCAGGTGAAGAAAGTGAAGACGTTGCTGGAGAAGGCGCACGTGTATGACAAGTCTCGTCGTGTCCATGTTGCACATTCGAGTGAGGCTGCCGCTGATGGGAAACCGACAACGACGTTTTTGCTTCCCGTGGTTGCAGACATTCGCGAGCTTCTTGCCTCGACGAACGATGTTGAGCTACAAGAGCTTCAAGTTGTTTCGGACGATGATGCGTACGCCAACAAGTTCGGCAAGACGAGTGGCCTGAACCGAAACGAAGTGATCCGCAGCTCAGTTGGCGCTTTTGCTAGCAAGCACCAGCTCTCGCCTGAGATCATCAAGGCCATCCCAGAGAAGTACGAATTCGTGAGCGATGTCTTGTTGATCCCGCGCGATTCCTTCCTCGAGCCCGAGTGGGCACCGTTTGCAGGCGAGATGTGGGCTCACGTTTGTGCGTCCACAACACCTTCGTTCTCTCGTGTTGCGCGGAAGGCCTTTATCGATGCCAACGAGAAGCGTCAGAGCCACGTGGAACTCGTGTACGTAAACGGCAAGGCACTCACCTCACAGCGGAGCAAGCAGAGCCCCGGGTGGGTGGAAAGTCGGGAGAATGGCATTGTCTACGGCTGGGACCTCACTCGAGTCATGTTTTCATCGGGCAATGTCACGGAGAAGGCCCGAATGGGCAGCATCGGATGTCGCGGCGAGACCATCGTGGACCTCTTCTGCGGCATCGGCTACTACGTCCTCCCCTTCCTTGTGCACGGCGGAGCTGCTTTTGTCCACGCGTGCGAGTGGAACCCTGACTCGGTGGCCGCTCTTCGCTTCAACCTGGAGCGCAACCACGTAGCAGACCGGTGTAAAGTCTACCCCGGCGACAACCAAGAGTCCGCTCCTACAATTGGTGCCGTGGCTGACCGTGTTAATCTGGGTCTTTTGCCGACCAGTGAGAAGGCCTGGCCACTGGCCGTGCAGGTCCTCAAGCCCAGTGGCGGCTGGTTCCACGTACACGACAATGTCGCGGTGGAGGACCGCGAGGCGTGGGAGCAGCGTGTATTGACCTCGATGCGTGAGCTCGCTCAGAAGTACGGCAAGCACTGGACCATCACGTGCGAACATGTTGAGAAGGTCAAGTCGTACGCTCCGAAAGTCTACCACTACGTTGCGGACATCCACTGCGTTCCTGTTCCTGTTTAGAGATTCCATTTGTGCAACTTCAATTGAACGTGCTCTTTTTCTCTAATTGGTCGGTTCGACTTCAACGTGACCACCCCCAAATTCAAATCTTGTGTTTTTCGCGCGCAAAAGCTGTGTGGGTGGAATCTCAAAAAAAGGCAGTCCACATTCTTGATACTGAACCCAAGTTAATTTTGCGCCACCCATTTTCCTTTTTCCATTTCCGCTTTTGCTCCCCCTAAACCGAAAATGGCTGCACGTTTTCCTCCTCAGGATGGCGCCATGGAGACCGAGGCAAAGCGCCGGATCGGGCCGCACGTGCAGCGCCGTGGCGACGGCTTCACGGAGGCCGAGTCCATGGGCCTGCTGCAGCTGGTGCGTGCGCGCTGGCGCGAGGGCTGGGACGTCATCGCGCAGCTGCACAACGCGCAAAACGCTAAGCACAGCCGCTCGGCCGACTCGCTCAAGAAGAAGTTCTCGCGTTTGTATCGCTGCAACATCCCGCCGCGCGGGGCCAAGAACCACCAGGCCATCACGTTTGCCCATATTGTGCACAAGGAGATGGTGGAGGGCGTCCCACCGGCTCCAGGGTCGACTGTGACCAGCGTCGACGGTGATAAAGGGGAACTGACTGAAGCTCCAACCTTTGAACCGCCCCACGCCGAAGATCGAGTGCAAGATGGAGCTACAGAGTCGGAGCACAGCTGGGTGGACACGGCCACGGAGATGGCGCCGGCAGCCGTCCCTACGGCGATCACCACGGCTTCTCCGGCTCCGGTGCCGGTTCCAGCCGTCCCTACTGCAATTGCTGCTGCCACTTCTACGCCTCCTGCTCCATTGCGCGCTCGTGCTCGAGCACCACGCCAAGCGCTCGAGTGGCAGAACGCAGCGGCCATTTTCCCGCCCGAGGCGACGCCGTTACCCACTGACGACCTAGTGACGTCGGTGCTCAAGGTGATCCTTCGCTCGCAGTATCAACGGGATTTGGACCGGGAGGAGGAGCGCACGCGTCGTGATGAAGAAATACGGCGTCGACGGGAGGAGGTGGAGCAGCGGAGATTGGAGGAGGACCGCCGACGCGACGAAGAGCGCGAGGAGCGGCGTCGCCGCAATGAAGAACGCGCCGAGGAGCGCGCCGAGAACCGACGCAGACACGAACAGTTCATGCAGATGATGATGATGCTCGTAGGGAAGAATGGCGGCGCCCAGCAGCGAGACTCGGAGTGTTGAGCGAGCCAGCGCGTTTTGTTATCGGAGTCTAATCAAGTGAGCTACAACAGTCAGTCGCTGGGTGGTCACCCAAAAGGTAATTTGTGTCTTTCGAGATCGAAACCCTATTCAACAAGTGATCAGATATCCGTAGTTAAAAGCATATTCATTATTCTGCTGCGTGGTCCAACTCGCAGCATCCTTCAAGCGCGGCCACGTCGTTAGTTCAAACCGTTCCGCTGCTGGCCCGCTGCAATCTGCGCCGCAAACGTCGTCATGACCTGCATGAACTGTTCGTTGCGGCGTCTGTCCTCCGCGCGCTCCTGTTCGTGTCGACGGCGCTCCTCGCGCATCTCTTCCTGCCACTGCTGCCTCTCCAGGTCGCGCTGGTGCTGCGACTCTAGCAGCACGAGCAGCACGGTCTGCACCAGCTCCGGACTCGACGTGGGCTCGCTGCTCTCGATCTGAGACCGCAGCAAGCGCAGTCTTTCGCCCGCAATAGGGAGGCGGTTGATGGCCGTCTGCCACGCATCCTCCCTCATGGTCGTCTCCTGCACAACGGTCACGCTCTGGCCCAGCGTCTGCCGCAGCTCGTGCTCACTGGGAGCTTCAGGCAGCGGCGGTACCTGCGTGTCCGGCTGGGATGTGATTATCTCTACCTCATTGAGCTCCTCATGCACCTCCTTGGCGCCCACGGAGCCGTCGGCGTCCACTGCTAGATCCTCACTGAGTGCGCGCGCCCCCGCGAGTCCGCGCCGCTGGCCGCGCATCTCCTCGCGCACTTTCTTGGCCAACGCGGCGGCGCGCGCATGCTTCTCCTTGGTGCTCGAGTCGATCTTGGTGCGGTAGAGCTTGGCGAACTTACGCTTGAGCGAGCCCGCCGTGCGCTTGTGGCCCGGGAATGTCGCGTTGTGCACGTCGGCGATCACGTCCCAGCCCTCCTGCCAGCGATCGCGCACCTCCAGCAGCAGACCCTCCGTCTCCTGCACCGAAAATCCATCGCCGCGCTTGGAGTAGCCGCGCTTCACGTCCGTTGGCTCGCCGTCCTCCGACGAGGGCACTACTGGCCGAGGACTCGGAGACGCCATTTTTTGGGGGCGGAAATAGGAAACGAAGCGAATGGGTCCAGCGAAGAGTACTGTTGAAGCTTCGGAATTTGACGTCTTATTTCAAAGATTCACTGTACAGGAGATTGAATCAATATATTTTTTATAGATTTGATTTTACTTTTCTGCTTTCAAGGGTAGTAGTAGCATTACTAAAACTGACGACTCGAGAATATTCGGATAGTCGTATCTTAGTAGTTGATAATTGCGACAGTAGTAGTAGTACTATTAGGCTATCGCTAGTAGATTCACGTCTACCCGATACGACGCTTGCTCTCCGAGGCCGTCAGTCCCGATGGGAATGACTCTGCTGCTAGCCCGATCGGCTACGAACTATCTGCGAATTCCGACGTTGCTGAAGCGGCTATCGACAAGGTCTGGGTGGCGACGAAAGAGCTGCTACAAATCGAGCGTCGCGTGCTCTATAAAGGAAGCGCATCGAAGAAATCGGCTTGCCATTTGGTGGAGAGTTCTCATGACACAACGCTCGGCCAATTCAGACAAGTCGAGTCTTGTCCTGGAGTTAAGGCTCCAGAACCACCCAAGCTGCGCACCCTTTGAAGATTCGATTGAGCTGCTAGTACTGCTACTAGCACTACTAGCCTCCTCAAACCACTAGTAGTCTTTTCACGGAACAAATATCTTAGTAGTAGTAGTAGATAATATTTTGGGCTCCTGGTGACTACATCGTAGTTTAGACCGGACATGAGGTGGGTGGACTCCTGTGAACTTAGCTTCTCCAAGCTGACAATGTTCTCGATCGACTGAGCACAATAAGGGTCATGCTAACTCCCGGCGCAGGTCGGTCAGGGAGTCCTGAAGCCGGACCAATGCCTTGGCACGGACAGACTCCTCTTCCTGAGCCGACACGGCCGCCGCCGGCGTTGCTCGATGAGCAAGGGAATTGCCACTTTAATGCGGAACGTATTTTCTGAGACGTCGTCACCGCCAGGGGCGGAACCAGTATCTGGTAAAGTGGCGAGGGTACCCTCACTCCCAGAACTCATGGGATTTTGAGGTACCCCTCCGGCAAGACTGCCCTGACGTCGTGGATGCTTTTGATCGCCGAGATCGAACACACTCCGCGAGCCCATGATCGGAATATCGGTCGCCTCACGATTCCCGCCAATAGGTTGGGAAGCACGAGGATCATCAAGCGCTGATCCTGGGCTGCTGCAGCCGTTGATCCACCTTGGTGGAGGCTGACAGCGCTCACGGGAGCATAATGGATGGGACCGGGGGCCCGTTGGGAAGAAGACAGCGCTCGGCGCCTAGTCTTCACTTTAGCGAAGTCGAAGCGGAGAGACGGACATCGACTTCGGCGAAGCTGGCTCGCAGAGCCTCAAGCGATGGGAGTCGCCGCGAGTGCTAGCCCAGCTCGCAAACTGCACATCGTCCTCTTAGACTTCTCTCCTTCTAGGAGCACGACCGGCCACGTCCGTATCTCTCACGGAGAGCAGCCCGAGGGGCTATCGCCGAGGCCTGAGGCCCACAGAGCTAGGACCWYAGCGGTCGCAGCATGGCCTGCTTCACCACCTCAGTGGSATTGCGCGGCTCAAAGCCATAGTCTCGACGAGAACTAAGCAGCGGCCGCGCTTCGGGCTTCAGCGAGCGCTGAATCTCCCCGGTGCTCTTGAACCTCATCGAGGTTGTTGGTGACGACACCACCCTCCAGACCGGAGGACGCGCGCAGCGCTGTGAGCGCTTGAGCCGCGCCAGGCTCTGGAAAGGGATTGGGCACCGTGCACCGGCTAGGCTCAGGATCGGGCGAGTTCGGAGAAGGCATGGGGGTATCGGACTCGTAGTCCATCTTCTCCTTCTCCAGACCAGCAAAGAGCTCATCGCGAGCTAGACGGGGGCGTCTGAGGACTTCGTATCCGTCGGGTTTGACATAGGGCTGTCCCCGTAACGTCGACGATGCTCTCACAGAGAGCGCATGCACTGAGCGCGATGGAGCTTCTGGCCTGGACTGAGGCGAGGCGGGTGAACGCCTTTCTCGTCCAGGTGTACAGTGCCGGTTTTCCCTTCCGGAATACGGACGGGTCAGAACTGCTCCCGGATAGACACTAGTCGTCCGGATGCAGCTGGCGTGTGACCTTGTGATAATCCCTATCGGAGTC
>KV733516.1:0-29215 GCA_000500225.2 Phytophthora pinifolia
AGGCATGGGGGCTGTAGCGGCCTCGGGCGCTCCCACGGCGGCCAACAAGAACTCGCCGCACCTTCACTCGGTGGCCAGCAGTCTGCGCTCGTGCCTGGATGGCATGCTGCCCGACAATCTGCGCAACGACAGCGCCGCGTTCCAGCAGCACCGTGCGTCCTCACATTAAACATTGTTTGAGTACGATAATGCGCTAATACGAGGTTATTGCAGTGGTGCAGCAGAGGAACCGGCTGCAGGCTGAGAAGAACTCGTGGCGGTTCGGCCTCAACTACCTGTTCGAGACCCTCAAGCAGCACAAGGACTGGTACGCTCGCAACCAGCAGTTCGTGCAGCTTCGCAAGGATGTCAAGCGGTTCGAGTCCCACGTGGCCACTGTACGCACCATACTGGCCGAGAGTGTGAGTAAACTCGATCTAGAGGCCGGACTTCGCGGAGCTGAGCTCGAGGGCCGCGTGGGCGCCTACAAGATCATGTTCGAAGTCACCAAGATCGTGTCCAACCTCAGCCGCCCGCTGGTCAAGCTGCAGATCCTCAAGCCCAACGAGTCCTCGCTGTCCGTCTACTGCGACACCTTCGTGCTGGATATTGTACTGGCCGGTGGAGAGGGCGCGGTGGAGTCGGCGTCGCTCACGACGGTCGAGAAAGGTGGAGATATTGCCCTTGTTTACTCGGCAAACTGCTGCCTGGAAAGCTGATTTGGTGGCTGGTGGTGTGCAGACCAATCGAGCCAATTCCCGGACCGAGACGAAGATTTACTCAAGTCGTTGAAGCTGCTGGCCAATGGCGACAGCGCGAATTTCACGGTACGACACGTGAAGATGGGGCTGAAGTTCGGTATTAAACTCGTTGTTTTGTAGGAAAAATTAAACCGGTTGATCAACCGCGCGGAGCTCGCTGTGAAGTTCCCGTCAAGTAAGGGACAACTCTGCTCACCGAGATTGGTTCTGTGCCCTGGTTAACTGTAGTTTTCTTGTGATATCCAGTGAGCTTCGAGCAGCTGGAGCTGGAGCTTTACAACAAGGTCACGGAGGCGTGTAGCCAGCAGGTAGGAGTACGCCACCAAAGCTCTTTACGTGATCGATCAGCGTCACCGGATCAGTCTCTGATGTGTTTGTCGCTCTTGTAGAAGTACTGGACGGCGAAGCGCGCGGTGGAAGGGGTCCGCATCCTGTTCAAGGACCCGTACGCTTGCATTCCGGTGATCGAGCCGCCGCGCAAGCGCGTCAAGCTCGACGAAACACAGACGTCTGCCGCCTCAGCTACGGGGCCATCCAGCGGAGGAGCCGTCGCTACGGATGCAACCGCTATGGAGGAAGACAATGGAGCTAGCGACGGCCGCGACGGCAACAAGACGGGAGCGTCCCCAACGGATGCGAACGTTCTCTCTCCACTGGCCAACGGGGAATGGGCAGGTAGCATCAGCTTGATTGAATGGCGTGGCGAAGTGGCGCTGCATGTGGTCGGCGAGACTGCGCTCGTGATGGTGGGCCAGCAGGCTCGTAAGCTGGCACTCATCGCGATGCACAAGCACTCGGCTATGGCTGCGGCGGCGCTGAAAGACGTGCACGAAGACGAGAAGCTGTTCAACGAATTCGTGAGCTGGACGACGCCCGACGGGAAAAAGCCGATTCTTCCGCGCCTGCACTTCGCCCGGGATCGGAGCTTGTGCTCGGTGTTTCCTTCCCGGTCGGCGCTCGCGATGCGCCAGGAGTACACGCTGACGACGAAAGAGATTTCGGGGGGCCTCAAGCTTCATTCCTTCCCCGTTCCGGTACGAACTCAGGCAACTTGAAAGGGAGGTGTCGGGTGTGTAGACTGATAGGTTGGTACTTGCAGCTCAAGAACGCCTCGATGGAGACGCTGTCGAATGTTCTCCAAGTGTGCGGACGGAGTTTGTTCTTCCACTCGCTGCTGCTCTCTGCGTTCTGCTCAAGAAGGAACACGTTTGGACAGCGGATCTCGGCTGACAATGAAGAAGCTGTGAATGGTGCGTATGAGGCGTATATCGACCTCTTCTCGTTGCTAGAATTGGGCTCACAACTTGCTTGCTGCTTGTTAATAGCTCGAATTAAGGTGGACGTGGCCGCGCCAGAGCGAATCACCATGAACACTGGGGATCTGCTGGGACCAGGCAAGCAGGTGCTCATTGAGGTGAACACGAAGCCGGACTGCTCTGTGGAACTCAGCGTCAAGTTCCAGGCTGACTCGACGCCGAGTCTTCCACTGGAAAACGCCGCGACATTGGCGAAGCTGGCCAACGCGTGCCACTCGATCCCGCTGCTCACGTACTACGCCTTGAAGCGCACTGTACAAGCCAAGAACGGTCCATCCGCGGCAGGAGCAGTGGCTGCTAACGGGGAAGACTGCAACGGCATTGCGGCGTTGGATGGCGACCTCTCGGTCTCCATGAAGATGGAAGGCGAGGGCATGCTGCTGGACGAGATGGACATGTTCTAGAGCATCCAAGGACGCGGATGTTGCGCCAGAGGTAATGGAATACGCACTTGTTGTGTTAGTCTCCTGCGTCTTGATGGACAGGTAAGGCTCTTCTGGGGGCGACAGCTTGAGGCAACTTGAAGCGAGCTCGTTCCTGAACCTGAGCAACGACCTCCGGGTCTGCCTGGTACACGCGGCCATCCACTCCAACCAAGAAGCTGCAGGCAAAACCAATGGGTGAGCAGGTGCGTACGCAACAAGGCAGGAAAAAGGCGAGCTTACCCTTCACTGGCGCTTTCTGAGAGCTGCCCAGTCGATGCCATGGTCGCTACTGTCCGCGGTGACAGGTACGGAGCGCTCGCCGAGTTGTTGTTGCTGAGACTGTTGGACCGATTGCGCATGGCGTTTTTCTCGAGAGACCCGGCGCCAGCGGGGAGGTGGAAGCCTCCGCCATACACCGGCGCCATTTGGAACGGGTTCTTGTTGGTGACCGGCCCGCTGGGTGTCGTGGATGGATCGCGCAGCTGGCTGTTGCAGGACAAACACTTCTCACGGTCCAGACTCGGTAACATCCCCGGTCGCTTTTGGCCGCTGTTGCAGCTGCTTCCGTGCTGCTGGCCGGCTTGTTTCCCTGTGAGGAAGGCGCTTTCCGCGTAATTGATCGACTTGTGCGCCTGGGCGATGGACGCGTTCATGCTGTCGGACAAGTTCTTGAGCAGAGCGAGCATCTCGTCCTTGTCCGCCTTGGACTTCAGTGCCGAGAAGACATCGTCGCGGTTCATCTTGATGTCGATGAAGGAGCGCAAGTTCTCCACTTGTTGGCGCACACGCGAGTCGTACAGCACTTGCTCCTTGACCTCGAGCAGGTCCTTCTTGTCCGCCTTACTCTCGCTCAAGTGGGTAACAAGCTGCTGCAGTTCCTGGCTCGCTCGCTTGAACTCGTCTTCTTCACCAAGCACAGAAGCCAGCGCCTTGTCCAGTTGGTTGCAGATCTCTTCGTACTTGGACTCGATGATTTCGTCCACGCGCGTGCGGTCCGCCTTGTCCAGTAGCAACCGCTGGACGTCCTCGACGGCGCAAGTGTTGTCGTCTAGTGTGCGCCGAGTCTCCAGCATCATGTCCTGAACATTGCGGCCCTGTTTGGTCATCTTGTCGGTGCAGTCCCGCAGCGCGTCGTCCTTCCGCCGGTTCTCCTTGTCCACGGCTTCCATCCACATGGCCAGCGACAGTTTGTTGTGTAGAATGTGATCGGAATCCAGGAACAACTCCTTCTGCTCCTCATTGAGGCGGTCCTCGATCTTCATGGCGAACTGTTTGGTCACCTCGTGGTCTTCTCGGATCACGGTCAACTTCTGCTCCGTCTGCTGGACGAACTCGTTGTGGACAGCAGTCACCTTCTCGACGCTTTCCGCAAGATGAAGAACTTCTTCACGGTTGGCGCGTACTTGGATAGCCACGTCATCGATCTCCTTGAGCTGTTCGCCCTGCTTGGTCTGCTGGACTTCAAGCTCGTACACTTTGGTGTTCACGTCGTCAACCTGCCCTTGTACCGTGATGAGTTTCGAGTTGACCCGTTCCACGTGCTTGGCAGTGTTTCTCGCTTCACGCTCCATCTCCGCCATCTTGTCACGTAGCCGATCGAATTCGTCCACCATGTAGCGCATGGCTTCCGTCTGCATACGCAAGGCCTTGACTAAAACTTTCTTGGAAACGCGTGGCTGGTCCAGTTGCGTCTTGCCTTCCAGTTCTTGGCCCAATTTCTGCCAGACGTCAGGAGTACCGAGTCCGATCGAGGTGAGGACGGCGTCGACCTCATTGCGCTGCATTGTTGCCCTCTCTGACGCCGCGGGGGTGGTCGAGGAAATGGCCAAAGCATGAGCACAACAAGTATTTTTATCGGTTTGGAGAACAATGTCTTTTTTGGAACGGAATTTCATGTTTAAACTTGCATTCCTAGCAATATTGCAATATTGCATTGAACTTTTAGCTTCTGCTTGGACGAATGATGCACGAGTCATTCTTCAGGGCCAGCAGGGAAGCATCGAGGTGAATAACGCCGAGAAGTTTCCCGAGCGAGACCACGTAAACTTTCGTCCAGTTGGACATCGACGCCACTCGGTGGACGATGTGGAGGTTGACTTCTTCGCCAACTTGAGGGATGTACGTTTGCACAGGGATGGATGTGAACTCGAATGCGTCAAAAGGAGGCCCAAGCTCCAGCTGACGCAATGCATGACAACACCACCAGGATTTAAGAACCAATACGAAGGAGCAATGACGTCGTGAGCCTCACCATATTTGCTGTCGACGATGCGTTCTTCTCTTCAGAGTTCAAGAGAGACAGATCCTCCATAGCCATGATCTTTCTCTTGTCCATGTCGAGGACTCGCGACACTAAGAACTCAATTCGTTTTGAAATTTTCTGGGTTTTCGACTTTGACATCTGGCAAAAGAGTGGTTTAGTCAGAATTGACTTCAAAAACATAAGCAGACCATACCCGAGGACGATTCACGGCAATGAACCTTGCGATTCCGATCTCTAGGTCGTGTCTTCGAATGCATCCCTGCATTGTCACGAGGTGCAACTGCAGTTAGCTTTGGCCGCCATATCCAGCAATATTGTTTTCAACTTCGTACTAGTAAAAGTCGGTTTTCCTCGCTGTCACAGAGCGGGAAGTACCCCACCAGCTTGTACATGCTCTGCGTAGGTTGTCAAGAGTAAAAGTAAGTTGTTTATCAAAGGCTCTGGTTAGTTTTTATCCTCTGCATGCACGTACCAGAGCTTGAATCGCGTCGTCGTATGTTGTTTCTCGAGTAAAGATGACACGGACGTCGCTCATATGATCCTTGGCCAGTTTCTGGCCGAGAATGTACTCGTTGACGTCGTAGGACACGGACTTAAGGCCCGCCCACTCGGCCACGATATCATAGAACGATGGCGTGAGCATACTGCTGACGAAGTAGGCCACAATACACGAGATCATGACCGGCAGCATGTGGCTAAGTTGTCCCGTGAGCTCAAACACAATCACAGCCGTGGAGACAGTCTGAGTAACCGAGCCAGCAAAGCCAGCAGCGCCCACAACCGCGTACGTAGCTGGACTCTGTGTTGGGCTCCAGTATCGCAGTAGTATCTCGCCATATAGCCTTCCAAATGCTGCACCCATCGTGAAGATAGGCCCGAAGACGCCACAAGATATTGGCGCTCCGCAGGGCAACAGCGTGATCAAAAACTTCAACAGGAAGTAGATACACAACGCTGCTTGCGGGAAGTCCGAGATGTCTTTCCACTGCGGGAAGCTCAGGCTTTGGTCTCGGAACATTTCGTTGACCATGACCCGATCCGAGATCCGCATGATGCCCAGCGAGAACGTGATCGTAGCTGTAATTACGCAGATTGATATCACGTGAACAGCTCGGCGTTTGAGCGAAGGCTTCGCTAGCCCAAGTCTAGCGAACAGTGCCGTCTGGGCGGATCTCATCCAGGTCATCATTTTGCAGTACAAAGCTGCGCCAAGCTAAGATCAACCAGAGCACGTACATGTCAGCAATCTCAGGTGGAAAACACGATCAAGCAAGCCTTGTGACGAGAACGTACCCCACTGAGAACTCCTAGAAGGACAAAGGCGAACATCTCCACGTCGAGCTCGAAGCCCGTAAAGTGTGTCTTCTCAAACAAAAGCTCGTTCTTGAGAACGGGCGCGATGCGGAACACCAGCAGAGCGAACGAAGAGCAGATAATGCCTTCCCACAAGCACTTGATCTCGTAATGTCTGGCTGTAGCTTCAATGCTGAAGAGCACGGCACCCACTGGCGAGCCGAATCCCGACGTGACTCCGGCCGCCACCGCTACATATTTGACAAGATCATGAGTATCATTAATTGGATCTTGGAAGTTTATACATTCAGGCCTATACTTCGAAGTAGCTCTTTACCTGCACGGATGAAATTAAAGTTAGCTTGGCCGAAGTTTGAGTGACGGAACAACGGGATTTTGTCCATCAAGTACCCGATCATGGCCATGATCTGCGTGAATGGGCCTCCCCGTCCCACCGAAAGGCCCGAACTCGAGCTGATCAGCGTCCCGAGAGTCTTGGCGACGAGTGTGCGGAACGACAGGAGGTCATCCGGGTTCTGAAACACTCCTGCAAAGAGCCCACGCATGGTAGGAATACCCGATCCATCCGACATTGGGGTGATAAAGTGACCGCAGCACGTTGAGAGCATGCCAAAGCCGACACACCACAGAACCCAGATGATAAAGCCACCAAACGAGTAAGGCCCCACTTCTTCAACGAGGAAGTGTCGAAACCTCAGGAACGAGCGCACCCAGCCATCAAACAGAAGCCTGCACACCGAAAACCAAAGTGTCAGTACTTGTCCAGACCCCTTAGCGTGGTATACTACCAACAGCAAGGTCCTACCCGTAGACCCCTGCTATCGACCCGAGTATCATGAGAAAGAGCCAAGCGACCGGAGAGTTGGGGAGCTGCTTGAACAACCGAAGCGTGCGTATGCAGCATCTTCCTAGCGGATACCTCTCCATCCGACGCTTCTCTTGAAGGAGATCATCGAAGTGTTTCACAGATTTGGCTCGATACCACGTATCTACTCGCAATCGACAAGAAAATATGTTAATTATCCCGACAGCTAGTGTAGATGATGGAGGAGAGACTCACCGTAGTTGGCGCGCTTGCTTCCCGTCATTTCCAAGCGAGCAACGTCTTAGCAATGCTGCGAGTCACTCCAGACGATCGGCAAGATATGAGCGACCGCTCCAAACAGGAACCCTTTCGATAATAGATTTCTGGTGCTCGTATCTACGAGAAGCGGATCGGGGCCTCTTCCTTGCTGACTTTCGTGAGCGACGAGTCGAGGTGAATCACTCCGACGAGCTTACCGAACTTGACGGCGTACACCTGCGTCGAAATGGAGGCTAGTTTGTGCACGCGGTACAAATTGACGTCTTCTCCAACCTATGCATCAAGGTGAAGAAGTTTGTGACGTGAGCTTTTGATACAAACGAAATGCATTCCATGCAAAACTTGACCTGAGGAGGGTAACTTTCGACTGGAACTCGTACTCGGCGAACGGAGGCCCCAGCTCCAACTGGTTTAAAATTCAAAGTCAGGATAGTTCGTGAGTACAGCGCCGAGCGATGATGCCAATTGTACCCTGTCCTGTGGAGGTGGGTACTTGAGCAGCGAGAGATCCTCCACCTCGGCACTCTTCTTCTTGTCAATATCGAGAGCTTGTTTACCAGCTCTTGAATCCGCATGGAAACCTTGGGGCTTTTCGCGTTCTCTTTCTGAAATCGACAAGATGCAATGAGCTTCGTGTGAACGCGGAAACAAGCTGAGCGATGGCGTACCCCGTTGCGGTTAATAGCCAGGAATCAAGCAGTGCCAACTTCCAAATCACAACGCCGAAGACAGCCCTGAAATCTCAACACCACAGTTAGGAACAACAGGGTTGTTATAGTGCACTCGAGTTCCGATAGCTCCTACCAGGAAGAGCTTGTTCTCGGTGTTGTCACAGAGAGGGAATCCTCTTCCTTCTTGAAAGTGCTCTGCGAAGTACGACACAATGGGAGTCCGTGTCTCGTGAACCTCGCCCGACCACATGAACAACGTACCAACGCTTGAATAGCCTCGTCGTAAGTCGTGTCACGCGTGAAAACAATAGGATATTAGTCCTTGGCAGCTTTGTGGCCCAGCACGTACTCGTTGAAATCGTAGCAGACCGAGTTCATCCCCCGCCCAGCTAGCCAAGATGTCGTAGATGGAAGGTGTGATCATACCGCTGACGAAATACGCCACACCATGACGGGGACCAGGTGACTCAGCTGGCCAGTCAGCTCAAAGAAAATGACTGCCGTCGAGACGGGTTGAGTCGCGGAAGCTGCGAAACAGGCCGCTCCGACGACCGCGTACGTTGCTGGCGATTGGTTCGGATTCCAGACTTCCATCAACGTTTCTCCGTAGTAGCGTCCAACGGCAGCGCCAATGGTAAACAGCGGCCCGAAAACCCCGCAAGAGATGGAAGCGCCGCCCACCAGCACGCTCGTCACCAGTTTCAGCACAATGTAGAGCACGAGCGTCACATGTGCGCGGTCCGTCACTTGCGTCCACTGCGGGAGGCTCAACGCCTGGTCTCGGAACAGTTCGTTGACCATCAACCGATCTGAGATTCACATGATCCCGAGCGAGTACGTGATGATCGCAGTGACCGACATGACGTGGAAGGCGTCGTCGAAGGGATGGTCTGGTCACGTTAAACCTCTCGAACACTCGGGCTTGCACGCGTCGCAGCAGAATTGCCATCTTGCAGTAGAGACCTGCTCCGAGCTGCAACCGTTTTGTCAATAATTCATGAGCTTCGTCCGTGTCATGGCTAACGACTAGTGCACGCACCCGGTGATCACGCCAAGTAGCACGAATGCAATCATCTCTTCGTCCATGTCGAATCCGGTGAAGTTGGTGCGCTCGAACATCGCCTCGCTCTAGAGAAACGTCATGACGTTAAAGACCAAGACGCAGAACGAGGAGCAGATGATGCCTTCCCACAAGCACTTGATCTCGAAGTACTTGGCCGTCACATGCCTCCAACCCCGAGTCGGACGACTCCGCCGGCGGCGCTTCAATGCTGAACAGTACGCCACCCAACGGATAGCCGAAACTCGCCGTGATGCCGCATGCCACCGCTACAATCCAAGGCCGAAGTCGTCGGCGCGCCAGAGAGAAGCAAGACAAGGCAGCTGCACGTACCTGCGCGAATAAAGTTGTAGTTTTCCTGGCCAAGGTTAACGCGGTGAAACAACTACAACTTGCCCATCAAGTACATGACGTGCTTGAAGGGGCCCGCCCGACCAACCGAGAGACCCAAGCCCGACGAGATCACCGTGCCCAATGACCTCGCAACGAACGTTCGGAAAGACAAGGTGTCCCCAGGGTTCTCAAAGGCTCCAGCGAACAGCCCGCGCATATGGGGATGCCCGATCCGTCCGAAGCTGGAGAGAGAAAGGGGCCGCAGCAAGTCGCCACCGTGCCGAAGCCCACACACCAGATCGTCCACAAGAGAAAGCCTCCCAACGAGTATTCTCCCGCTGCTTCCACCATGATGCGTCGGAGTGACAGCAATGTACGGACCCACCCGTCGAACAGAAGACTGTAGACTGTTGCCAATGAACCAAGTGTCATCAGATAAGAGCCACGTACCGGCGAGTTGGGTAATTGACTGAATACCCGGATGCAGAGCTGCAGTTTTGCATGCGGCGTTGGCCTCGAGTGAGCTTGTGGAAGTGCTCCACCGACGTGGCCCGCAGCCACGTATCTGCTCACAGAAAAATTCTTCCGTGTTAGCTCTCTCCAACGCAGGCGAAGCCGTCATACTCGAGTGCTACCCACCGTACGTCGCCTGCATGGGCTCGTGGGACTGCGCCAATTGAAATCTGACGCTGGACGTTTTGACGGTTAGCTGGATGATCCGAGATGCGCCTGTCGACAGATAATGCGATTGAGGGGATTGACAACTCGGCCCAGCAATGGGCACTCTGGTCACTCGGTGATCGCATCTCTAGAAGGGGAACACTAGATTAAACTGCCTTCCAGATCGACAACACAAACCTATGGGGCTTGGCGAGGCCTGTTGCAATGAGTCTGAACCTCGCACACGCACTGACGCTCCCATGTCTTACTCCATCGACTTGAGTGACCATACGCGCACCGTTTTGTCGTCGCTTGCGCTTGCTATCACGTTGGAGTGGGTCGGGTGGTGCACCACCACATTCACGACGCTCGAGTGGCCATCCAGCTCGCTCACCGCCTTGCCACTCTCTCGCTGCCACAGGTACACCTTTCCATCTGTAACCCAAAGCACAACATTAGCGTTACTTGCCATACTAAGCTAGCACACCATACTTCGCACCTTCGCTTCCACAAGCAACTACTTCGTCGTAAGCTCCACTGAAACAGGGGCGAAGCACGTAGCGCTCTTCGCGAATCCCGTGATACTTGGCGACAACGGAACCCGTAGCAGTGTCGACGCACGCGATTTCTTCTTGCTTGACGAAGTTCACCAGCAAGAACTTCCCCGACGAGGAGACACTGAGGCACGACATGAGGTGGTCCACTGCGAGGAACAGCTCGTCGGTCTTGAGAGCGACGTCGTAGATGCGGATTTCGAGTCCTGAGATCAGCACGAACACTTGGCTCTCGTGTGGGTGCACAGCGACATCCAGCACCCTCCGTCCACTCCACTGGTACGCAATGGATCCCTCGCTTGCATTCTGCATCAAAACAACTCGTAAGTCCTGGGCGGTTAAGCCGAAATCATCACCAAGTTCGTACCCAAAGAACGAGCGACTTGTCCGCACTGCCGCTCACGAACTGGTCCCCACAAGGCAGCCACTGCATCTTCGTCACCACGCCTCCAGGGTGCTGGAAGCGCTTGTCACACAACCCGCTCTGTACGTTCAAGCCAAACCACAGGGAGCAGTTAGAAAGTTGGTAAGGATCCATTGGTACAACGAGCACAGAAAAGCATGCAGACCATGCGGTCCCAGAGTTGAATCGTGCTGGATCGGCTTCCACTTGAGAGGAGGAACCTACTGTCCGGAGACCACGCCAGGCAGTCCGCAGGTCCTTCCAGGCTCTGCAGCACGTGAAGCGCTTTCGACGGTGGCTGCAGACACAAGTCAGTGTATCAACTCTGCTCAAAGACCTCGTCAGCAGAGCCTCACCGGTGGTTTGTGTCCAAAACTCGCCTCGTCTTGCACCTCAAGCTGCCAGAGCACCACGGATCCATCACTGGAAGCCGAGGCCAGGATCTGTCCGTCGGGCGAGAAGGCGAGCTCCCACACGTCTCCTTTGTGGCTCCTTAGCACATCCAGACACTGCCCCTCCACTCTGCCCGTCAGCATAGGAGGCGGCACCTGCAGGTCCATCTCCGGCCCTTCCTGCAGGAGCCTCCTCAGAGCTCCTTCGGGGATGACTTCCTCGGGACTCACGAGCGTCTCCATCTTCTGCTGCAGCTCCTCGTCCTGCCAGGGCAGCGCGGCCTTCTGCTTCATCTCTTCTTCATCCCTGCAGAGCAGCAACTGGGCCAATTGGGCCACTTCTTCCTCGCTAGGACCGTAGAGCGGCAGGATCTGCTCCTGGAATGTGCGTAGAGCCAGCGGAAGCTGCTTTAGTAGCACAAAGTCCACGAACTTGCGCTGTAAAAGCAGCAACGCAGCCTCACGCGCAGCTTGTGGAGACTTCATGTGGAGCATTAGGTTCTCCTGATCCTGGCCTGATGTCACGAGCTTGAGCGCCTCGTCCCATTGGCAGGCGGTCATTAGCCGCTGCAGCTCCTTCATGGCGGCGGAGCGCAGCTGCACGGCCGCCTCTCGCTCCAGCGCAGCAGCGGCCGTGTGGAAGCCCAGGTCGTGCAGCTCACGGAGCAATAGCCGCGCCCACTTGCGCTTCTGCGCGCTGGAGGAGGCAGATGCAGGCCGCTTGGCGTCGGTCATCGTCAAGAGCACTTCTTCAACTTCCTTTATGAGAAAATTGTCAGATCTTGAGCAATTATTTGAATATTAGGATAGGTGAAGAAACCTGGTGCTTAATTAAAAAAACGAAGCTTTCTTGTGGGTTTAAACTTACTGTTCCAGTTCTCATTCAGACGTGGCTCTTCTCTATCAGCCCCAAATCCTAGATAAATAAATGAAATAAAACCAAAATCTCCCACGGTGGCGTCCATGATCTCACTGCGCCACTCTCGCTTCCTCCTGTCCAAGCTCAAGCCGCTTCGAGCCATGTCCACCGCCGCCAAGATGCGCGTGTTCCCCAAGAACGAGATGTTCCCGGACGAGTTCCTGCGTCAAGTGCCCAAGACGGATCTTCACTGCCACTTGGATGGCTGTCTGCGGCCTCAGACGCTCATCGACTTGGCTCAAGAGCAGGGCGTGACGCTGCCCACGTACGACGCTCAGCAGCTCAACCGCGACGTCTTCAAGGAGACGTACGCCTCACTGGAGGAGTATCTGGTCTGCTTCTCGTACGCCTCGGCCGTGCTGCGTACGAGCGAGGCGCTGGAACGCGTGGCTTACGAGCAAGCGGCCGACCAATACGCGCTCGGTGTTCGCTACTTCGAGACCCGCTTCGCTCCTCAGTTGCACGCCGTTCCAGGCCACTTGCCCCTTGAAGAGGTGCTGCTCAGTGTGCACCGCGGTCTGCGACGTGCTACGGAGGAGTTTAACGCCAAGGAGGAAGACGTCGTGTCGGGTTTGGCGCCGAAATTCGCCTACGGCATCATCGTGTGCGCCATGCGCTTCTTCACCAAGGACTTCTCGCCCTACTTCAAGCATTTGTGCGAGGTGCACCGCCATGAGGATCCTCACCGACTGTACGGCTTGGCGTCCATGGCGCTCATCACGCAGGCCTACGCCACGAAAGTGGAGCACGGCGTGCCGGTCGTCGCGCTGGATATCGCAGGCGCTGAGCGCGGCTACCCGGCGCACGACCACGTCGAGGCCTTCGCCTTCGCGCACAAGAAGTTCCTGCACAAGACGGTGCACGCCGGTGAAGGCTACGGCCCTGAGAGCATTTTCGAGGCCATCACGGACCTGCACGCTGAGCGCATTGGACACGGACTGCATCTGTTCCGCCACGACACCATCGCGAAGCCTGACATGGACGACAAGCAGCGCAAGGCCTACTGCCACGACCTGGTGCAGTACCTGGGCAACTCGCGCACGTGTCTCGAGGTCTGTCTGTCCAGCAACCTGCAGACGACGCCGGAGATGGCGCTCGACGCCAAGAAGCACCCGCTGCGCGACATGCTCACGAGCAAACTGGCCGTGAGTCTCTGCACGGACAACTGCACCGTCTCGCATACCGACATGGTCCGCGAGGTGCGACTCGCCTGCGACGCCTTCCAGCTCACGCCGCACGAGCTGCGCCAGATCCTGCTCACGGGCTTCAAGCGCTCCTTCATGCCCGGAGACTACGCCGACAAGCGCGCCTACACGCACCACGTGATCGACTACTACGACCACCTCATCCGCAAGTTCGGCATCAACGACACGAGCACGAGCAAGTCGGGGTAGCTTCAAGTCGAAATGCTTTCACTGATACGTCTGCCCCCCCCCCTTGGACTACTTACCGCTTGCCTCGAATCTGCTTCTCCTTTCGTCGTCCAACAGCCGCCGCAGTTTTCTCTTGGATGTCCGAGATCTTGCACGGTCGTAGCACATCGTCTTGCTGAGGTTCGTCGTTGTCCGAGTCGCCAAAGTCCTCAGCAGTGGGCGGCGTCGGTCGCAGCAGCGCGCCGACGGTAGTAGCAGCGCCGCCTCCTCTCGGTCGGTCTCCGTTGCGCGAGTGGCGTGTGTGGCCGTTGTCGTGGCCTCCAACGTCCGCCTTCGTCGCGGGGTGCTGAGCTCCCAAGGCCGCAGCGGCGGGGGCGTTGGTGGCGATGTTGTGGATGTCCACTAGCTCCCCCACGCGCTGCTCAATGAGGCCAAGCAGCTGCGCCATACTGACGTCGGTCACGCCGTGTGCTGACAGTTGGGCGGCAAACGCTTCGTCGCTGGGGCTCTGCAGCTTGTGGAAGAGCCCCAAGGCGCCCGCTTTCATGACCTCCGCAGCTTCTGCCGCCTCGGCGTGCCGAGCTTCCAACCGCGCCACCTTCTGCCGCGACTTGTCGATCTGGTCCTCCAGTTGCTGCTTGAGTGCGCGTCGTCGAGCGTCCTCAGCCGAGCCCATGGAGCCGTCGCGGGTCTGCTCGTTCACCTGAGCCTCGAGCGCGTTGTTCTCCACCTCCAGAGCTTCCATTTCCGTGCTCAACTCGTTGATCATGTTGAACAGCGAGAAGTTCTTCTCTTCAGCGGCGACTAGCGCAGCGGCCAGTGCGTGGGAATCCCTCTCGCCGGTCTTGCGCTTGATCTTCGCCAAGCCGTCCTGCGCTGTCCGCAGCCGTTCACTCTGTTTCTGCAGGTCGTTGGCCTTCTGGTGAAGCAAGCGCTCGTGCTTCTGCGTCTCGTCACGCAGCTTGATGTCGGGCGTTGACAGCAGCTTGAATCCGCCGGGAAGCGATCGGCCCGACGGGTTACTGGGCAGCGGCGAGACCGTGCTCCCTGGCATGGCGCTGCTGATAAAGTGTGGCCGCGAAGGGCTCTTGGGCGTGCGCAGACGAGGAATATCCCGGATCATGGCACGGTCTTCAGCTAGTTGGCCAGTCTTCTCGTGCCAACCCGACTCGAAGCTGTTGCCGTCCTCGGCGAGCTGGTTGCGCAGCGCTTCGCTCTGTCGATTCGCGCGATCCCTGGCGTCGCCTGCCGCTTGAGACGCTTGCGTTACTTGAGAAGCCTTTCCTTGGGCTTGTGCCGTCTCCCTCTCGAGCTTGTCCAGCACTGCCGCTTGCTGCACCTTTTCACGACGCAAGGCCTGGATCTGCTCGCGCAGAGCTTTGTTGGTGTTGCAAACTTCGTTGTAGCGCGTGAGCACCTTGTCCAGTCGGTTCTCCAGCATCCGGATCGGCTTGAGCTCGGTCGTCGCGGCGCAGAGCTGCGCGTTGGTGGCGTTACAGAGCGCTTTGCGCGCTTGGAAATGCTCGACGCGCAATGCGCGCAGCGTGGCGTTGAGATCCACTGACCGGCGACGCTCCCCGTCAAGTCGCTTGGCGTAGGAATCCCCTTGCTGCATCAACGCCGTCACGCGTTCGCGAAACATCGGGCTTTCGAGTCGCGACGGACTCAGCGGGATACTTTGCACGTCCGGAGGGAACACGCGTGGCGTACGCGCTCCGCTGCTGGTCAGGTGGTATCGGTTGCTGTTGCCATTCGAACTGGCGCCGCCCGTCGTGGCCGGGTTACTCATGAACGCCTGGCTCGTGGGCTATGMTCGCTTCAACTTGGTCACCGCACGCAGCACTTGGCTATCGCCGAACTCGGGGACGAGCCTGTGCAGTGGCAAAACCTAAYTGAGGAAGGCCTCAAGTCGTGGTTACAGAATGCGCGCGACTATTTTGGCCTGGCTTCTCGTCGCTGCTTGAACGCTGGGGCTCGCTGGGTCAGACGTCGATACAGGAAGCAGCGGGGCCGAAGCCCGCAAACAATGCAAATATAAAGTACATTCATGCTGTTATGACTCCATCTTCTGTCTTTTTCGTTGCCAGCCCCTCATCAGGCTTCTCCTCGTTCATTGGGAATCAACTCCAGCGTCTCCTACGTGGTTTCTTGTGCAGCGTATCAATACTTGGTGGTCGGTGGCGCGCTGTGGTACGACGACGACGGACTCTCGCGTGAGTACTCGCCCCCCTCTTCGTTTGTGGGCTTGACGTCACGCACACGGCCTTCGGTGGCATCCACGGCGACGCTGAGCCCGACTGGAAGCAGCACAGCACCGTTCAGCCAGGCACACACGGCAGCAGCCATCAGCGTGCGGAAGAAGCAGTTGCCGGCAGCCTCGAAGACGGGTGCCGCCACCAACGCCAGCGCCGCGACGGCAACGAACTTGGACAGTGCAACACCGAGCGTCCAGGACGACAGCAGTTGCGTCAACGCTTTCTTCACGCAGGCATCTCCCATCGGAGGGTAGCCCAAGTCGTCCTTAATAGTACGCGCCTTGGCGAACAGGCGAGCGAAGTGACCAGAGAAGCCCACGGAGAACGTGACTGCAATCGAGAGGCTCACAATCGAGAGCGAGTTGAGAGGAACCCTCATGGGCATCATGAGGCCAGCGACTTGCACGACAGTGACGGCGGCGATGAACGTCACTGCGAGGCCGTACCAGTAGCTCCCCAGAGCCAAGCTCTGCAGCAAGAACACCACTGCCAGTCCAGCACCCACCACAATGTACGCTGTCCGACGAATCGAGTGAAATTGATCCAGGAAAACGTACTCAGGGGAATACACCCACACGTCGATGCCAGTCTCCTCACTGATCCACTTGGCAATGTACTGGGCTTGCGAATACGCCGTGATGGCTCCATTTTGGCTGCCTGAGATCGTGGACGAGTCCACGGTCGTACTCAACACCTTGTAGGCAAACGCAGTGACGTCGTTACCGTAGCCCGTGCCGTTGAGCGTCACGTCCAGAGTCGCACTGCTGCTCATCGCAGGAATCGGTTGGCTGTCGATGCTAAGCTGACGATGATAGCGCGTTCCTGCCGCGTATGGACACAGCGGTCCAGCCGCAGCTGTAGAGAACATGCTGAACAACGACATGAATGACTCCTGGGACACCGACAGCACGTCGCTTGCATCCGCCAGACACGATGGCGCCTCGGAGGCGCGCTCAAGCACGTACGCTGCACTGCTCTCTTCTGGGCGCAGCGGAGAATACGAATAGCCGTTCTTGGGATCCACACGGCAGCACTCACTGTCCGGGTCAATAAACCCCCAGAAATCATCCAGCCACGAGCCAACAACTGCGCCATCCTTGAAGAACGTTACGTTGCTGTCTCCGTCCGCTACCAGCGCGCTTAGGATGTTGGGGATTGACAGGTCATCGCAGATCTCCTTCGAGGAACAGAGCTTGCGTTGAGCATCCGCATCATTGGCAAGATCGTTGAAGCTATCGGCATTGCTGCCGTATCCTGCCTCCACGACGAAATAAACGGGAAACTCCTTGACGGACAAGTCGTTCTCATCCACGGCACGGTAGAAGGAGTGGAGGTACGAGTTCGACGAGATAAACCAGTCCGGGGAGAGGCCACGATCCATGGCCTCGATGGATACGATAGCCACCAGCGTGCACGCAGCAAAGACTAGCAGCACGAGCACCTTGGACGCCTTCTTGAGCAGCAAGTGGACGTGGCCAGTAACGCAGCGGTCCATCAGATTCAGCGCAGGCAACGAGAACGAGCTGCCGGGGAACGACGAGTTCTCCGTCGCAGCAGTCGTTTCATCCTCCGAGAGGCGTGCACGGCGAGCAAATGAGGCCCGCTTGCAACAGATGACGTCGTACGTGCCGCTCAGTTCACGACGCTTGTCCAGCGCGACGATGGCGAGGAACAGAGTCATCTGCAAAGCGAAGCTGGCAGCAAGTCCGGCAACCAGCGAGCCAGCGAGCCACTGCGCAGCCGGCATCGCCGAGTACGCCGCAAATGCCACGATACAGATCTCACAGGTCACTGTCAAGATCATGCTGGGGCCAATGTGGCCGGTCGCCTCACACAAGAGCACGCACGTGATCTCGTGGATCCCAAAGTCGTTGTCTTCGAGACCGACGAACAGCGAGCGCTGCTCCATCTTCAGTTCCTCTTGCTTCAGGTCGACGGCATGCAGAAGCAGGAAGATGTTGCCCGTCCCGATCGCCAGCATCACCAGCGGCAGCACCACAAGAGTCACAATCTGGAGCTTGACACCAGTCCACGCGAAGACCCCCACCGTCCCACCCACGGCCATGAGGATGCAGGCAACACCCATGAAGCTCACGCCGATCTTGGACGAATGGAAGAAACAAGGATCGAGCTTCCAGTGGTTCAGGCCAATGACCACGTATACGAACATGAAGACAAAGCCTGCTATTCCGGCCTTGAAGACGATGTCCAAGTTCGAAGCAGCCGCGAACTCATCGCCCGCAGACGTCTCAGCGGCGTAGTAGATGTCGTACAACGCGTTGTCTTGAGCTTCCTTCTTCATACGCGCGAGGAAAGCACGCTCCCAAGCGACAGCGTCTGCGTTCTTTGACGGGTCCTGGTAATTCGTCACGACAGCCGTAGAAAACAGCGTCGTCGCCTGTTCTAGGTAGCAACTTGCCTCCAGCGATCCATTCGACGTCGTGAAGCCACCCAAGTACTTCTCCAGTTCCGCCATCGGCGCACCGAAGGACGACACGCACGGGCAGTTGCTCATGCTGCTTGGAAGCGAAGAGCCTGACGCATTCAGCTGCACCTCCAAGTCACTGCACACCTCCGTGTCCGCTCGCTCCGGCGCGTTCGCACAGTTGCTCAAGTGCTTGGCCACCAGGCCATACGTCTCGTATACTTCGAAGTGCTCCATGCTGTTCTGGAAGTACTGCGTGACGGCATTCACCTGGCAAGGCGAGCTCGACGCGTCCTTCACGCAGATGTCACTGAGCGTGATGCTCTCGACGCTAACTTCGCTTGCAACAAGTTGCTGCAAACGGATCGCCTCCTTGATGTACGCAGGTCTGGTCACCGTGCTGCCGTCCTTGGTAACGAGAACCATGCGCTCCACACGATCCACAGGCCCGAGTAGCTCACCAAAGCGCGTGCTCTGCTGGTACACAGTACTGCGGTCGGCCACCCAGAGCTTCATGGCGTCCGTCTCTACTTCCATGCGCGCCAAGCCGCTCGAGCTGCAGACCACGATCATCAGAGACAGCAGAATGATATAGAGCGGGTGATTTCCCATCGCCACGAAGTCCCCCCACCGCTTCAGCTGGTTCGTGAGCTGATCATCCCAGCGCCCGATGCCTTTCAGCTGGTCCAGGTTTACTAGTGACAGCATGCCAGGCCCCAAAGGCCCGTTGACAGGATCATCCAGCAATGACTGGCGCTTCTTCTTGCCGTAGCGAGTGGAGTACGCAAAGCCCAGTGCGACGGCTGTGGCCGAAAAGAAGGCGAGCACAGCGAGAACGTAGTTCAGCACCGCGAAGCTGCTGCCTTCAGCGCGGGACGACAGCTCCGACAGCAACGATCCCAGCTTGCGAGCGGCACCAGAGCCATTGCTGCTACTCGTCCTTGTGCTGTCTGAAGTAACCGGACTCCAGTCATCGGACGCCGACGAGCCGCTGGCCTCGTAGCAGGTTGTCTCATACTGCCTGCTGTCACCAGCAGTGACAGCGCACAGCGAGCCGCACGTATCAACGCACGACTCCAGCCGCGTATCCATCGGCGCGAAGCACCCCGTCGTATTGGTGCTACCACACGCACAGATCTTGTCCTCCTGGTCCGTCGTCGAAAGCTGCTCCATCGTCGTGAAGTTCACTTGAGACGGAGATCCCACGCCACCAAAGCTGTACGCACCCAGGTACGTCAGCATCTCCTCGCCCGTCGCCGAGCAGTTGTCGTCGTTCATGCCGCACACGAGCGGCGTGAAGCCCGTGTCGGCCTCGCAGAAGTCGTGCAGGTCGCGCGCCATGTCGCTGCCCACGTAATAAGTGGCCTCCTCGATAGCAGGGAAGACTTCGTCGGCGTGGTCTGCGTCTCCCTCCATGAGCCGCACCTGCGTCACGTCCAGGAACAAGCTGTTGCTCGGGTGGCACGTGAATTGGCACCACACGTTGCGCAGGTTCTGCTTGCAGGACGAGCATTGACCCGGCAGCTCGCGCACCTGCAGACTCAGCATCTCGTACTGCGTCTCGGTGCAGCAGAGCAGCTCCTGCCCCTCTCCAATGACCGTCTCGTTATACAGCAGCGGACAGTCCGTCTGGAACTTGTCCTGGTTGGTCTCGGACCAGGCCGAGAAGTTGTTGGCAAAGCCCTGAGCAGTAGCTTCCTCCACGGCAATGGGGAAGTACTGGGCAGGCAGCGACGCCCCGGCCGTCACGTTCACATACGCAGCGTCGAAGGCCACGCAGTAGCCGCTGGCCTGCTGGTAGTCCCCGAGCACAGAGAGGCTCGTGACGTCATCCAAACAGTCGTCTCCTCCCGAGTATTTGCAGGTCGTGAGCTGCTGCTGCAGCGCCACGAGCGCCGCGGCGTCGGCGTCCAAGGCCGTCTGGGTAGCGGCCGTCGTCTGGCTCTTGAGGCCACGTAGACTGTCGTGGGTGGCCCCTCCGCCGCCCCCGACCACGACGCTGTTGATGATGGGCAACATGGCCAGTGCCAAGAGCGACGACATCCAGAGCTGCGGCGGGTAGAAGCCGCTGCCCGCGATCTCGCTGGTCGTGCTCTTGACGCGCAGCATCAGCGCGCGGCGCCTCGACCCGCGTCTCCAGAGCACGCGGGCGAGTCCTGGAGCGGGCGGAGCGATGATTTCTTTCTCCTTGTCATTGGTTTTGACGCGTGTGGCGACCTGACGACTGCGCAGGAAGCGGCGGCCATGGAAAACCAGCGCCAGCGCCAGAACGAGAGAGAGACCCGCGGACACCAGCCGCAGGTACGTGAAGAAGACGATGGACAACTCGGCGAACAGCGCCTCGAGCCACGCGCGGAACCAGGGCGTCGCGATGGCGACGCTCACAGCCGCGAACAGCCACATCGAGTCTAGAGGTCTCCGATACGAAAATGATGTCACGAGCGGGCGGGGATTGCAGAGTCAAGCCAAGGGAGACGGGCAACCTGTGAAATATGATGCAATGTATATTGCGATGCATTCGATATTGCAGTATCAACAGGTATAAAGTCTTGATTGAAAACGTGGAACCCAGGAACGTGCAGGAAGATCGCTGTGCTTACAAAAACAGATGGACACCGACGGGATCTGCTTTGACAACATTAACTTCGAGAGGGATATGCATATTTCTTACTTGAGTTTTGTATGCAGGTCGATGCAGCGTCTGCTTTTTATCGGATAGGGTTCGCGGTGAACTTGGCCATCATCGAGCTTGACGTCGAGCTGCTCCTGACGACGATAGCCGCCTTTGCTTCTGCTGGTGCTGATGTATCTTCGTTGTTGCGGCGCAAGATCTTGGCAATGACCGCAATGCAATGACCGCAATGGCAGTCCAGACTGGACAGCTATCTTTTTGCCGTGCGCAAGTGAAACGCATCACTGCCAAATGGGCGTGCGATTCTATTCGGAAAGAGCAGACGCGCAAGCAAAAGCGGCAATGGAGACAACAACAGAGGCAATCAACTTGATTGAGATTGAATCAAGGCAACGTCTGCCAAAGATTAGCGAAGGGACCAGATTTGACTAGCAGACGGGGCGGATATTGAGGAAATACCCTTACACCTCTTTATAAGGCACATAAACTGGAAGTGCCGACGGCTTTGGGATCTCAGCGCTACAGTCTGTGTATCCTGCAGCGTACCAGACAACGAGTTGGTGCCGAGAAGACTATGGCGCAGACGTCTGCGCTGGTCGAACATAAAGGACGAAGCTCATGGCCGTCGTCTAGCAGCGTTGCGCCGTCTCTATGCACTTGTGTGCACCACACAAATTCCCTTGAAGAGAGGGGCAAGTGCTGCTTGGACGCGGTGCTGCACTAACTGCGCTGGACTTGTCTGGACGTTGTTCACTTGGCGCGAGCTCCGCTCACCGTCATCTTGCCTCTGTTGCATTAACGCCAACGCACATTCAAACCTTTAACCTCTATTCGCTCATGTCCTCGTCGTCGGCCTCGCTCGCCGGTCGCTGACGATGCTGTGCCTCGCTCGCGTACAGCTGCCGCAGCTCCTCGGCCGTTTGCGGGGGTTTCTCCATGAGTCGCTGCAGCTTGCGCGTCGGCGCGCAGTCTGTGCCGCTCACGAGGCACGAGATTTCGTACGCGCGCGCGTAGGCCTGACTGGCCGCCGCCAGGTCGCCCAGCACCACCTGCACCTGCGCCAGGTTGTCGTAGTAAATGGTCTTCTCGTGGTGCGCTGCGGGCACCACGACGTTCATGTAGGCGATGATGCGCTCCCAGACCTGCGCCAATGCGCGGCGGTGCTGCGCTATGTGCGCCTCGGCCTGGAACGCCGTGGCGGCGGCGGCCTCGCAGCCGATGTTGTCCAGCGCCCAGAACAGCAGGTAGTGGCGCTCGTGCAACACGCCCCGCCGCACCACGGCGTCCACCTCGTCCAGCGTCTCCGGGAAGCCGTTCTCCAGCAGCTCCTGCTCCGCTGTGAGGATCCGCGTGTGCTCGGTGGCATCCGCGACCTTGCCGCATGTCTGGCACCGCCACTCGAACTGCAGCTGGTTCGGGCCGATGCTGCTGCTGGTGACGTTGGTCTGCACGGGGCAGGGCAGCATGACGCCCTGCGGACAGTTCCCAGACAAGCAGCGCACCGCGCGCGTAGCGTCCGGCATCGAGACGCATGCTTCGCAGGTGCAGACGAAGCCGTAGGACTCCATCAGAGACTGCTGGCGCTCGGGCGTCGGCCGGTAGAAGAAGTTGCCGTAGTCGATCGACAGCGCGTCTCCGGGCGCGATGGGACGGATGGCCGTCATCCACAGCGTCGAGTCAAACGTGGTGAAGCTGCAGTTGGGCCTGCAACTGTGCTCCATGCGGCAGGCCGACAGGAACAGGCCCGAGCCGCCGAGGTTCTCCAGCTCGTGCGAGTTGGTGTTGAGCACGCCGATGAGCGTGGCCATCTGCTGGTCCGTGAAGCCCGCGGGGAAGATGTCGGGCAATTGACGACGCAGCTGCATTGCGGCGCTCGTCGCTCGCTGATGGTCAGCACACGCCAGACCCAGTACCTCGTCCAGCGTATGTGCGTCGCGCTCGAACATGGCCAGACACTTGAGGATGCAGCGCGCTCGGTCCACCTCCTCGATGCCGTCCATGGTCTTCATGATGCTCACCACCACGTTGCGCCGCCCCACGTTGTCCTGTAGCCGCGGCGAGTACATAACCTTGGGCGAACCCGTACGCTCACAATGGCAGCGGTGGCGGGAGTCGGCGGACGTGCCGCTGGGAGCCATGGCATCAGCCGAGCGGAGCTCCTCGCATCCACCGCAGAGATCTGTGCTCCACGGGGCCGCAACGAAGGCCTGCTCGCTGAAGATCACCTGACCGGGCTGGAACGCTCGCTCACTGGAGACTACTTTGCCCTTGACCGGGTCCTGGGCCACCAGGACGCCGCACACGGCGAACGCAGGGGCAGTCGCAGCCATTTTCGCTGTTTTTGATGGCCAACCAAAGGCTCACTTGATGTTTGTATGGATTTGCCAGTCGGAGCGTGCAAAGTGGCTTTTCCAGCTTGAGGATCTGTACGTGCATTTTCTAACGCTCTATTTATTAAAGGACTATCTGGGCTGCCTGCTTCAAGACACGGATAGCTATCCTCTGTACTCCCACAGCTTCGGTCGCTGCTGCCTGACCTGTGGTCTACTTGCACTTGCTTGCTCATTCGTGTCTTGTGGCAGCTTCGCGCACTCCTCGCCTCGTCCAGCCAACGCAGCCGCTGGCGGTCTCGGTAGAAACGCCCACACAACCGGATAAACAACATGCACAGCGCGCTCGAAGTGTCCAGAGGCCTTGGCAGCTCGCCTTGCTTTGCCTAAATATACGGGGTGGAGGACACATCGACCTTCGATTGGGATGTGTTGGAGCCGTACGACAGCGTCGGCGCCTCGTATGTGAAGCCTGTGAACATGCTCTTGGGCAGACCCGAGCCGCCGGCGGATTTACTCAGGGGGGTGCCGCTCACGGGCAGCTCCGTGAACTCCTTGTCGAAGTTGGACGTGTCTCCTTCCTCCTTGGACTGCGGGTCTGACGGCTTAAAGGGCGGTTCGGCCCACAGCAGACCGTCCCAGTCCACGGTGCGGAAGAAGCGGTGCGCCTTCACATCGCCTGCGCCACGACTGCCCAGACGCTTCTCTGGCTCGCGGTGCAGCAGCGACTGGATGAGCGACGCTGCGTCGCGGCTCAGGTAGTTGGGGATCTCCAGCGGCGCCTCGCGAATGCGCGCGAACAGCTCCTGCCGATTGCGCGTGTACCAGGGCGGCAGACCCGTGAGCATCTCGTACAGCACCATGCCGAGTCCCCACCAGTCCACGGCCGTGCCGTGGCCCTTACGCGCCAGCACCTCGGGCGCCAGGTACTCGGGCGTACCGCAGAGCGACGTGGCGCCGCTGTCGATCTCAGTGACCTCGTCCTTGGCCAGTCCAAAGTCCGCCAGCTTGATGTGGCCCATCTCGTCCAGCAGAATGTTCTCGGGTTTGAGGTCGCGGTAGACGACGCCCAGCGAATGGAGGTGCTCAAGCGCGACCACGAGCTCAGCGGCGTAGAAGCGCGCCATCTCCTCGTCGAACTTGCCCATGCGCGAGAGGTGGAAGAAGAGCTCTCCGCCGGGGCAATAGTCCAGCACGAAATAGAGCTTGGCCTTTGTCTGGAAGGCGTAGTGCAGGCCCACGATGAAGGGGTGGCTGGCCACGCTGAGCACGCGGCGCTCCGTCTTAGTGTGCTCCACCTGCTTGCGCTTGAGCAGGTGCGACTTGGTCAGGATCTTCATGGCGAACACCTTGCTGTTGTTCTTCTTGCGTACGAGCGTCACCTTGCCGAACGAGCCCTTGCCGATCACGCGGATGAGCGTGAAGTCCTCGAGGCAGATCTTGTCGTCGAAGTTGGTGCTTTGCACAAGCGCGTTGAGCTCCTTGGCCAGCGAGCCGTCGGCCAGCGGCACTTCGTCGGGCGAGCTCATGCTATCGGTGGCTAGAGGCTGCAAAGTGCTAGTGTACTACGAGCGGAACCGCCGGACTTCGGCTTGCTCTGCGCGTAGTGGAGCGGGAAATGGAGGCTGGCAAAAGAAAGCGGAGACTCGACGCGACTCGGCGATCAGTTCACGCGACGGCACGCCAAAGTGAACGTGCACTATTTCGTGGGGTCGTGTCTTGCTTGGCTTCTTCCGCCCTGCTGAATCAGTCGTCTCTTAAGCACCGGTGGATATTGCCGAGTGTCTTGCGGGTCTGAGTTTTTGGTCCGATGTGCCTCTCCCCCTCTGGCTCGATTTGAAAAACGCACCACACGACAGACCTCACATTATGTACACCACACCAACCTCACATAGACGCGACGCCCATCTTTTGGCGCAAGCTCTTCCACACACAAAAGCAAAATGGCGGACGAGTTGTTCGAGGGCGAGAGCGATTCGGCGTCCTCGGGCGTGAACCGCGCGTTCCCGACGCACCCGACCTGGGACCAGCGGCGACAACTGGCCGTGGACATCTCCAACCTGGCGCCGCCCGACCTGCCGGGCGTGCTGCTGCTCATCCGCAACTACGTCAAGGTGTTGGAAATGCGCGAACTGCTGCCGACTGAGCAGCGCGTGCTGCCCTGGGAGGCGCGGCAATCAGGAGAGATTGGGCTGCCCGGTGCCGATCCAGAGGGCGCCATTCAGCTGCAATGCGGCTTCCGTCTAGACCACGCGGATGACGAGCTGCTGCGTCAACTGCGCCAGTATGTGGACGACTGCTACGTTCCGCATTTCGTGCCCAAGGAGAACTGCAGCATCTGCGAAGGGCTGTGGTCTTGCGGTCGCGTGCTCTACTGTGGCAATGATGCCTGCCCCGTGCGCGTGCACGAGGAGTGCTTCGGCGTGGTGATGCGCGAACAGGACGACGGCCCGTGGCGCTGTCCCTCGTGCCTGCTCGGCAAGCAGCTCATGTGCGCTGTCTGCATTCAGCACGGTGGGCCGCTCAAGCCGCTGGCCATTCCCGAGTCCTCCACTACGGAGGAGCAGAAGTGGGTGCACGTGCTCTGCGCGCTGGCCATCCCGGAGCTCGTCATGCGAGACGTGCCCAGCATGGAACCAGTGGACGGCTTCGAGGAGATCGAAAATGGACGATTCAGATACCTGTGTGCGGTCTGCCGCAAGCGCGGCGGCGCCTCCATCATCTGTGAAGCTGAGAGCTGCAACGTCGGCATGCACCCGCAGTGCGCAGCCGACGCGGGGCTCATGATCGGCAACGAAGGCAACCTACTCGGCGTTTATTGCGACAAGCACCTGCCGACGTCGCGCATCCCCGGAGCCAAGCGCTGGATCAGCGACGAAGACCTGGTCGAGGAGATTATGAGCGAGTACTCCGTCGATGATGACTTCTACCCGACACAGAGCGACGCTGAGCGCTTCGCCTTCGTGCTCGAGTCGACGCCGTATCTGCACTGCAAGCAGCAGCTATTGGGCGCGACGGCGACGCTGCACTTCGGGCCGGCACCTTTCTCCGCACCTCCTGCTGTTCCGACGGATATCGACCGCAAGACTTTCTCGGGAGCCAAGATCTCTGCAAACGCGTACGCGCCGCCCGCCATGGTGATTCAAGGCATGAGCACACAACGGCCGCTAACGTTTCCGCTGCCGAAGCTTTCTTCCGGTGAGAAACGACTGGGTCTGCCAGAATTCCCACACGGACGGCATGTTGTTGGAGCTATCGTGGACTATTTAGCCAAGGACAAGGACGACTGGCAGCGCGCGCGCGTGTTGCAATGGGACAGGGAGAAGAAGATGCATTCCGTGCAGATTGTGTCTTCTGGACAGAAAATTTGGACCAGCCTCGACGTTGACAACACGTTGATACTGTACCTTCCGGACGAAGAGAACCTTGTGGATGGTCCGATTGTGAAGCTCATCCGACCAGTGAGCAAGGGCGCAGTGCAGTGGCATCCGAAGCCACGTCAATTCGCACCAGCATCGTGAAGACGCCATGGCGATTTAGGAAAGCAGTCGGATAAGGCCAATTTTATTTGTATTATTGTCTGTCGAGCTGCTTGTATTGTGTGCGTGATGAGAAATCTTCGCGAACAACGGGCAGATCTTGGTACGTTGAATTCGACAGTAAACTCCAACTGCCGTGTCCAACAATGAGTGCATTGAAGTTGTTCAGCGTCTAGTCTCAGGCGCGAATCCGCGGCAAGTTTGCTCGCCAGTTGCCAAAACGCACTGGACCAAGGAAGTATGTTTCGCTCGAACTGGGATTTGGTGTCTCCGTTTTCGTGGCTGGACTCGCTAGCTGATGAAGAGGAGTTCATGCGGGGCTACCCGACGACGACAAGCGTTCTGATCTTCCCCCAACGCCAGCAGCGTCAACGTGAGGACGAACCGATGGCAGGGACTGGCGGCCAAGAGGAGGGAGAGGAGGAAGAGGCCATGGAGACGGAGGAGTCTCCCGCTGCTGAGGAGCTCAAGCTGATGACCAACAGCTTCTTCGATGACCTGCCTGCTGGTGCGAAGCTCATGGACACACAAGTGCCTGCGAACGTTTCGGTGCCCGAGGCCAAGACCAAGGACGGCTACTCGTTCTTCACGTACTCCTACAGCACGTGTCTGACCGCGGACGACAACGGGCGTCGCGTGAACAGTACCCGCCGCCGCTACGAGGACTCGGCGGGGCGGCTGAAGGCGCAACATAAGCGCCAGATCGGCACCTGCGCACTCGAGTCGACGTGGAAGCGCAAGTCGGAGCAGGACGAGGGCACGCACGAGAACAAGGTGACTTTTGGCTCACTGGAGGGTTTCGAGAAAGCCTGGAAGGGTACGCCCTTCGGTGTCGCCGAGGAGCAGGCCAAGGCCCACGGCGCCAAGCAGCAGAGCATGCTGCCCGACCAGCCCCCGGCTCAGGAACTGCCCTGAATGGACCGACGTTGCGCGCCAAAGAGTGCAAGTTGAAGTTGCCTTGAATTGCCAAAACGTGCTGTCGATTGCCACAGAAGAGAGCGAAAATCGGCTGGAAGCACTTGAAAGAGGAAAGCGAAAAGTAAGACTCAACCCCAGTCTTGTCCATCGGGGTCTCTTGCCCTTGCGTCTTCTTGTCGTTACCTCAACAGGTCCAACGTGATAGTCAAGGCAAATGTATCGGCTTCGATTTTACAGTTCCATCGGCCGTCACTTCGGATTCGGTGGCTCAAGGGCGACGTAGGCGACGTGGACGCAGTAAGCGCCAACGGAAAACACCTGGGTGAGCAAACTGTAAGAACTAACGGGCCACTAACGGGGAGACTCCGGAGACAGAGACACACTGCGACATCGCCTGGCCCTTTTACTTCGGCGGGCTTTGAAGTTCCTGCCCTCACGATGCTTCAGTTCCTTTTCGGCCGCAAGGAACGCAAGTGCAGGAGAAGCAAGAAGAAGGGCGACAACGTCATGCAGACTGACGAGCTCAGCCGCCCCATGTTCGCCATGGTGTGTGTCAATAACGTGAACCGGAGCCCCGCCGCAGAAGAAAGTCTCCGGGACGCGGGACTGAGAGCGTGCTCGTACGGCGCCGGGCGCCAAGTCACCTTCCCCGGCAAAACGAGCACCGACTCGCGTACATTCAAGTTTCAGACGCCTTACGCCGTCATGCACAGCACCCTCGAGAAGGAGGACGCCGCGCTGTTCACCGGTAACGGCGTGCTGCCGATTCTGGAGCGGGACATGCCGCTCAAGGAGGCACCCGAGCGCTGGCAGAGCCTAAGCAACAAGCAGCTCGTCGGCATCGACGTGGTCGTATGCCTGGACTACGTCATGTTCATCACAGTACTGGAAGGTGAGTCAGGCACACAGCCTTGTTTGTCCATGCCTGCAGCCTTGTGGCTCACGCGGTTGCTTTGCTTTGGTTGTGGACTAGACATCCAGATGCGGATTCGGCTGAGCTTCAAGACCAAGCAGCTCCACATCATTTGCCTCGACACGGAGGACACACCCGAGGAGGCCCGGACCGGTGGCGAGCGCGTGCTGGAGCTCTGTCGCGAGCTCAACGTCCCGTCGGACGAGCTCACGGAGGATTTTGTTAAGGCAGCCGTGGAGAAGTTCGAGAAGGAGCACGACCGTCAGATGTTCTACCTGGGGCTGCACATGTAAGGCGCCAGGACGTCGACGTCGCGCACATATTATCGTGGCGGAGCCGTCATGCTGCAGACGCAGGCCAACGTCAGCTGCAGTACTATTTGATCCCGTACCGTTAGTGCAGAAGTGTACACTACAAATGCAACCATCTTTTAAGCTGCTTCATCCTTGATCACAACTTACAGTTTCTTAGCGTCGATGTCGTGGCTCGATCAGCCGACGATTATTGGGCTCGCAGCTCCTCGCCAAATTAGCAACTGTCTCAGCCACTTCACTCTGATATCACTCTTCCCGGAAGCCGGAAGAGTCTTCCGGCACTGGACGCCTTCCACAAATGAATTAAGCCTCTGCATAAGCTGATTTAAGAAAGCTTATATCTGCGGAGGCGTGGATTCGGTTCCACCAAACGAAGGGTCAC
>AWVW02043660.1:0-14140 GCA_000500225.2 Phytophthora pinifolia
GCGGCAGCACCCTGGGCTTCAGCAGCATGAAGAGCTTTCACGTTTCGATGACGTGCCGCTAAGATCAATCGTCTCTGGCACGTAGCTGTACCATCGACAGCAGGCAGATGAAAACGTTAGTACAACTGCTTCTGTACAGCTCCACTGCCTCCATCACGAGCACGTACATGTCGTCTTCCTGGCCCTTCTGCAGGGCTGAGTTGGCAATCGTCTGGAAGGCCTCCTCCACACTCGTCGCCTCCTTCGCACTCGTCTCAAAGTGCTGAATTGGCTTCACCACAGCAACACCACGCCTGATCAATGGCCGCTTTTCTATTTACCACCTCGCAGAGCCTGCACCCACCTGCTGCACGTTCTTGGAGCGACACCACTCCTGCGCCTTCTCCTTCGGGACCTGCACCATCAAACCAACCTGCTTCAGCCCTTCCTACTCCTTCTAGCCGATCCCACAAGCTCTCGTCCATACCCTTCGCTCCGACTCCTTGTCCACCTTGTTGCCCAACACGATGAACGGGAAGGCGTCGGGGTCTCTTGGTCCAGCCTGCGCCAGGAACTCGTCCCGCCACGTGTCGAGCTTCTCGAACGACTTGGGGTTGGTGATATCGTACACAAGCACGCAGGCGTCGGCGCCGCGGTAGAAAGCCACGCCCAGGCTCTGGAAGCGTTCCTGGCCCGCCGTGTCCCAGATCTGCATTGTCACCAGCTTGTCGTCCAGCATGATCTCCTTGGTGAGGAAGTCGGCGCCGATCGTGGCCTTGTACTGGTTGCTGAACTTCTGGTTCACGTACTGGTTCATCAGCGACGTCTTCCCCACGCTGGCAGCAGCAAGAAAACACATAAATTAATGACAATTCTTGGAAGTTTGGGACCATGATCGCGCAGCGTCTGCTGCCCGGCACAGAGCACGCTAACGCACCCGCTGTCGCCGAGAATGATGAGCTTGAGCAGCACTTTCTTGCGGTGCGACATGGCTCGAGGGAATGTGTCTGGTTCGCTCGCTGGAGCTCGTGTGAGGCTGGCGGGTCGTTCCTTGTTCTCGTCTCTCGTTTGATTGCGATGTGGGAAGAGAAAATCTTTTCTCGACGTTTTTAACCAATGAGAGGCAAGTTGAAGCGGGCATGGCTACATACAGAGAGGTTAACCCTTTCTTGATCACTATTTCTGTCTAGTGTAGAAGCTCATAACAGGCGCCGCGTGGGGGCACCAAAGCGGAACTGGCAGATGGGGCCATTGCGCGGGGCTGCCGGATGGGCGACTGCAGTTGCTGGTGTGGAGGTGGCGGCGTTCGGGTCGCGGGTGGCCATCTGTGCCTGGATCCGGTTGAGCTCCATCAACACGACCGGGTCGCAGTTCATCTCGGTGGCCAGGCGGATCGTCGTCTGCACAGCTTCCAAGTCACTCGCAGGCTGTCGAACAGGAGTCATTGCCGCGCGCTGTGAGGCAGTCCACGACAGCAACGACTCCTCCAACTGCGTGTAATTCTGGTCGAACGCGGCGTATTCAGTCAGAAAGGTGGCGCTGTTGCTGCGACGCGGAGCAGCAGGACGCGGTGCCGCTGGCTGCGCGTTGAACGACGTTGACGCACCCGAAGAAAATGCTGTGGGGGACGCTGATGCCACCTGTGAACTCGTGTGTCGGGTGAGGTCTTCCGTGCTCACTTGCAGACCCACTGAGCCCTGCGTGGAATGCAGCGCCGAGTCAACAAAGTCCGCGTCGGAGAGGTCTTCGTCGCACGCCCGCTCCGTAGTTGGCGCCACCACCTCGATCAACCGCATGGGACTGACGAGCTTCAAGCGCCTGAGAAGTGCTTGGATCTGCGCGTCGAGGCGGTCGTCGGCACGGGTGTCCGGGATGATCTCAGCGCAGGTCTCGGCGGTCAAAATGACTCCCACCTGGGTAAAGCTCGCCATGATGCGCGCCCTCGGAATCTGCTGCCATCCGTGTGCCACCAGTTCGACCACCTTCTGCAGCGGCATGTCATAGATATCGACGTGGCCTTCCTCTCGTCGGTCCAGTGCATAGTCCAATAACTGGTGGCGATAGCGGCGCTTGACCGCAGCCACGATCCCCATGTCGAGCGCGCGTACACAGAGCTCTCCAGCATGGTTCCGCTCCACAAAGTGCATCTTGACGTTCGACAGCGTGGCCCTCTGCACGCTCATCGCAGCTATCGAGTCCACAACGAGCACAATGTGGCGGTTCATCACGCGCATGCGCCAGTCCAGCGCCGTGAGCCAGTCACGGATCATCGTCGGGGGCATCCAGGCCTTGTGGTTGCACGCAAACTGGTACGGGCGGTCTTCCACATTGACGTCAGGGTCCGTCGGCAGCGGGTACGGCCCCACGAAGAATGGGTTGAGCTTGTCACTCCCGTCCGCATTCACCGCCAGCAGCATGGTGAGCTTCTTCTCGGGATGGTACTCGCTCGGCATCGCTTGTCTGTCGGGGCTCATGGCGTAGAACAGCCGCGTCTCATGCAGCCAGTAGACGTTCTCTGGCGCAACGGCCCTCACGGCCGCCTTCATGTGATCGGGAGTGGAGATGACCGATGTTTCCGGTGCAAATTTGGGCCTGCCGTCCGCTTCTTCCTCCTGCGCTCGCGGCGGCCGGACGCCCCTGATGCCCTTGCCGCCCCCGAGAGAGAAACCGTGTCGGCACATGAACGAGTGCATCCACCCGTTGGAGAACTGCGGCGGGTTGTTGACGACGCTCGCGGGTAGCTGCGGCGTCAGCAGCTCGTAGAAGACGCGCGCCTTGTGGCGCACCAGGTCGCCTGGCATCTTGAACCTTCGCGTCTGGCTGTGCAGGAACCAATTTGCCAGCGCCAAGTCCACTTCAGGGCACTTGACGGTGCGCAGCTTCTTGTAGTCGCGGCCCTCGCCCGACACGATCTCGAACTGGGCGCGCTTCTTGAGCATGTAGCTCATGGCGGCCTGCGACGGCACATACTCGAGCTGGAACCGCTCCTTAGCCCACTTGCCAAGCTGCGTCTGCGTCGTATTGGGGAACTGCCGCGCGTGCAGGCAGATGAGTCGCTTCTGCTCGTGCGTGAGGTTGGTGCTGCGTGCCTTGGGCCGAGGAGTCATGACAGGCAGCTCGCTCTGTCTTAGCTGATAGAGGAAATTGGCCGGTAGTTCGAAGTATTCGCTAAGAGGGAGGGGGCGGCGTAACCACTTGTGCCCAGTATGCCCATTCGATCCAAAGGAGCCAGAGCCCGCCGAAGCTGATTTTTCTTTCCCAATTTTCAAACAATAAAAACGGAAATGCTGGGCACTTTACGTACCAGCATTTTGTAGAGCTCAGACGTGCTGCGATGAGTGTCGCCAGTTATGCTGTTGTCGGCAAGTGTACAGCGGGTGGGGACGCAACGCTATTTTTTAAGATCCGTGAGCGCAGTGATTTGCAGATCAATGATGCTCGGAATACAGTAATACCTGTTGGATCGTTGCAGAAGTTATGAGAAAGACTGAAAGTCGCGATGAGCTTGCTAACAATGTCTTTCGAGGGCATGGGATCCCCTCGTGAAAAATTCGGTGGTCGACGGCTGATAAATATATGACGTGGGCCACACCAACGCAATCTTTCATGGTCGCGATCTTCGCGCTGCCGCAGAGTGAGCAACTGCACACGCTGTTCCTCTCCTCTCCTGCCCCTCGGGCACAGCTGGCGAACAGAGTATCCCTTGTGTGCATTTCATCCGCCACGTCGAAGCTGCCGTCACGCATGTTTCGATTCGCGACGACGGATCAGCATGCGTTCCCAGCGCGCTCGTTCTCGTCACTAAGGAGCGCCATATCGCTGCTTGTCATGAACAGCGCCGGCCGTGTGGTCATTTTATGCCTGCGCGCCGCGCTTTGTCCGGCAGCGTTATATTTTCCATTTTTAGTCACCGCCGCCGCCTTCATCAGCGTCTTCATCCATAACATCGCGTCCTGTGCGATCAGCGGATCTCGTCGCAAATCAAGGAGTCTGGCCGTGAGCTGAGCTCACCGCACCAATCGACGTCATCTGCGGCCCGAATCAGCGACGGCCATTGGCTCCATGGTGCGCGTCACTGGGTGCGTTGGCCTTGGACGACGTCACGCTGAACGCGTTCGGATGACTCGACGGTATCTTTATTCAAACCACTCGAAAACGGCGGGAAAACGGAGCACCCCTGACGAATTTTGCTTTCATCCGCTTCAACTTACAGCGCTTGTGACACAGCAACCATCGGCTGAAAACAGAGACACAAAGCGCGCATGCCAGCTGTCGGCACTCGGACCACAGCCAAAAGTTGCCAGAGAAGACGGTTGCCAACTCTGGCTTGGAGATCAGCTCTTCCGGCCCACACACTGTTTTCGCGCGCAAGTTTGAATGAGTAAAATCGGAGCCCATGTCTTCCAGTTTTGTTCGATATTCGCATTTTTCGCCCTTTCTCTGCCGACGTTATCAGGCGAATGGGCAGAAAACGGCCTGAGCGCTCTCTGATTGGCAGGTCTCCGTTAAAATGGCGACCCTTCAGCGACTTCTGATATTCTGCGTAGTCATGTCGGACGAGCATATTAATTCTGCCGAAGGGGGCGGCGAACCCCCCTGCGCGTCGCCACCAATCCTTCTGTCAGTATCGGCTACTAGCTCTACCGTCTCCATACTGGGGCGTTCCGCAACAGGCATAGTGAACCCCTGTTATGGAATTCGCTGTGGGCGACAGGGCGCCAGGCACGGCAGCGGCATGAGGAGGATGGGCGCATCGCCAGCCAGCTCGCGCCATACTGAAGCCAAGTCCAGCGATCTTGCCAAGCAGCGGCGCTCTTGCGCTGGAAAAGGCCGTTCCGATCACTTTCCGATTTGCCGTGTTGGCGTCGAGCTCACTGCAGCCCGCCCTTGTTGCCCACCTCCAGCCCGCGCAGCCCATTTCCCGCGTAAATTGAAACGCTCCATCTTCAACATGGTGTCCCAAACGAGCTGCTGTTCCGGGGCCGGGCTTCACGACGACTACTTGGGCTACATAGACCGCGACTGGCGGCTGTGCAAACTGCAACCGCTGGACGCAGACGCGCGCTCCGACGGTTCGGCGCGCACCATGGACGAGGCCGTGGACCTCGAGGCGCTGGCCTACCTTGGCGCTTGCGAGGGCAATCTGGTTGACTTCGACGACGACGACTGCTGCGGCCCGCGCGCGCCTAGTGTGTCCGGCCTTCCGCTCGTGTGCAGCAACTGCGGCGTGTCCTTCTTCTCGCTGCAGATCCCGGACGACCAGGTCGACTGCTACTGCTCCGGCGAGTGTAAGTGGAGCGTCATCATGTACCGCGAGATGGATCTGCGCATGTTTGCCATGCGCCGGCCCGCGCGCCGTCACGCGGCGTTGAGCAGCAGCACGTGCTCGTCGTCGAGCTTCTACGACGCAGAGAGCGACAGCGACGACGAGCGCGAGGTCGGCGTGTCGTTCAGCTTCAGCGACGACTCGACCGCCAGCTCCTCGTGCAGCTGTGTCGAGTAGAGAGAATCGAATTCGAGCAGTGGAGTATTTACTATTTAAGGTGCCTGAGATGAGAGAAGAGTGGGAGAGAGAGACAGAGTCCGGGAGATGTAGCATGCGTGTAGTCGAACGTGGTTGTGTATACAAGTTTCTTTCAGTTGATAACGGTGGCTATGCTTGTTCTTTGACCGCCTTGTCCGTCACTTTGCTGTTTCATCATGCTCACGCCAGGTGTCGACATGCTGCCTCGCCTGCTCGCAGAGAGTTATGCGGCGGCATGGACAGGCCAAACCAAGCGGTCCTCAGTTTCCAGCGCCAAGCACGACCTGCGGAATGGCATGGGAACTGCATCTGTCAAGAGTTTGTTTTTATTTTTGCGCCCATGCAGCAAGTTTTACGGCGTGAGAGCGAAACGAACAGGGAGGCCTCTCTTCCTTCCTCTTCCTTTGATTGACGACTGCATTCTGACCGAAACCAAGCATCATCATCCGGAGAGAGCTCGTGCTGCTTACTCGTCGTCGTCATCGTCGTCATCGGCCATCTCGTCGTCCTTGATAGACTGGACGGCCCACTCGTTGACCTCGTCGCGCAGGTTGTCCGGCACCAGGTGGTGCTGCCAGTTCGTCTCCTCGCAGATCCAGCTCAGCTCCAGCTCGAACGGGTGGCGCACCTCATCGTGCAGGGTGTTCAGACTGGCATTAAAAAACGTTAAAAGTGATAAACCGTCAGCCAGGCCAGCTCAAATAGGATCAGCACTATCTTCCGTCACGCACATCTTGGCAACGTATTTCATGGCTTCGCGGCACGTCATGTCGAAGAGCTTGTACTTCTCAATCTCTGTCTTGGCCGACTGTTGGCCCTTGCCCAGCGCGCAGCCACGGTAGCTCTGCACCACCACCACAACAGCTTCACAGTCAGCAAAGGCAATCACCCATCAGATCCATATTCAGGGACGTACGTAAGTGACTCCAGAGGGCTCCACCATGTACAGACTCGACTTCTTGGTGTCCTGGTCGTAGCCTGCCAGCATGATAGCCGTACCGAAGGGCCGGATAGAGCCATACAGCGTGTAGTAGTGCACGAACTGGCCCATGCGCTCGGCCAGGAGGTGCGGCGGGATGCTGTCGCCGTAGTTCTTCCTGTAGTTGAGCGCCTCCTCGCGCGCGCGGTTCACGAGCTGGCGGCCGTCGGCGACAAGACCCGCCATGGACAGGCCAACGTGGCGGTCGATGGCGTAAATCCGGCGGTGCGTGCCCGGCACCAGCATCTTGCTCAGCAGCGTCTTCTCCACACCCATGATGATTCCATCCGTGCACTTGATGCCGACGGTCGTGCTGGAGGAGCATAACCGTTAGATTTGAGTAATGTATGCGGCGGACTTTTACCCAATCGCCGTACCCGCTGTTCTCGACGGCCTTCTTGGCGTACTCGACCTGGAAGATGCGGCCCTCGGGCGAGAATGTGCCCGCCGAGTAGTCGTAGCCTGCGCCAGTGCTGCTCATGGTTACGTGTCTGGATTAACCTGTGGAAGGGGCACGGGCAACGAGGGTAAGCCGCCGCGAGGGATGCTGCAACAAGAACAAGCGATCTTCGCCACCTTCGCTGAGCCTTGGAACGTAAGATATCCTCCCTTCCCCCTCGACTGTGTCGCATGTTGCGCGAAGGTTGCAACAAGAGCAAAGATCCTTTTTTCGTTTTCGACCAATGGAACAGCGGATCGCGCGAACGGTGAGTAACAACTGGTGGACAAAAAATCAAAACTGGGCCATATCGAGCAGTCTGCATGGTGATGTCCTCTGTTCGGACAGCATACAGTCTTTGAGTGACATGCAGTGCTCGTAATGCAGAACTGCCCAATTCACCGCCGTTTCGCCGTCAGCTTTCATGGCAACAACAAAAGAAGAAGTTCTCATGTGAACCCATAGTCAAAGCTCAACGCTTCCAGACCTGACGTTCCCGTGAATTTTTACGTTGCTGATGTCGAGAGAAATGTCGAGCTTGTCAAATGAAATACCGGAACAAGCAGAAACGAGAAACCTCACAAAGGGAAACTTATCTAGGAAATTCATGACTTCGTAAATCTGGATTGAGACTTCGTACAACGATGAAGTCAAGATGAAGCAAATCACAACTTCAGTACAAAATCAAAGCTGCATTCTTCCTTATCCCCAGCTAGTTCCCGTCGAAAGCAGACGTGAAAATCTTCTTGAACATCCTAGGCAGCTCAGACGTATCTAAACAAACGTGGCCCCGTCCTGCAGGAAGCTCGCGGCGAATACGCTCAGCTTCGTCAGCAAATGAAGCAATGAACAGCGCGTGGGCCTGAACACCAGGGTCTGATGCCAGCTTCTGGCCCAAACACTTGGGCTCAATTCCGTAGCGCTCCAGGTTGGCATCGCTGACAACAAACACGAACCGGTCGTCGCCCTCGAGAGCCGCAACCCGCTGCACACCACGCTCGACAGCCTCGACCGTATGGTCTCCACTACGGCAGTACTGGGTGTGGGCAGCCATTTTCTGCAATACTCGAAGCCTTTCCTTGCGGTCCTTAGGCGGGGCCCCAAAGTCCACGAACGGGATCTCCGACGAGTCTCCACTGTGCCCCATGATGCAATAGTCCAGCTCACGCTCAAAGCCCGCAAAGCTCTCCATGATCATGAGAGACGTCTCGAGCATTCGTTCGAGCCGAGAGTCTTGGCCGTTGAAGCGATACATACTGCCACTTACATCCATCACGAACAGCATCCGCTTGGGCTGCTCACCCTGCTGGTAGCCTGCTGGGGCTTGGAAAGGCGAGTCGCTTATGCCGCGTCGTTTGAACACAAGACGTTCACCAGCAACCCCATCGACGAGCTTGCCATCATCCAGTTCACCGCTTGACTGGTGACGCAACCAGTTCCTCTCTTCAGCTACAGCTTGAAGGTTCCCAAGGACGGCGCGCAGTTGAGCACTTTCTCCTTCTACCCGCTTGAGGTAAGACTGGTACGTCTCCCATTCGCGATCGCTCATGTCAATCTCGCGTAGTTTCTCGGCCAGAGCTTCCTGTGCCATGGCTTGCGCTTTAGCACGGGCTTCGGCTGAAACCTCATCCTTCTTGGCTTGAGAAACCTGATGAACTGGGTGCCCCTTGTCGAGCCGATAGGGACCACCACGGCCGCCCAGTCCGGCTGTGTCTGACCCACCAGTTCCACCAGCCCAAGTGTTGCCACCCACGTGCGGGTCATTATTTGGGTCCACTTTGCCGTACTTTGGAGTGTCCAATCCTGTCTTGGGTGTGGACGGCCCACCAACACGTGAGCCATTTAGTGTAAGCTCAAGTGCATCAACAGCGAGTTCGTCTCGGCCTCCATACATTTGTTTCCACAGTTCAGCCTCGCGGTCAAGCGAATCTTGGTCCAGTTGCCACACTCTCACAGCGCCGTCTTCCTGGAGTGTCAACGTGTGCCTCCCAGCATGTACACCCGCTACCGAAACAACGCGTGGAACGTATGCGCGCTTGGTACGATCAGAGAATATCCGGCCATCGTCGCTTGTGGTTTCTGAAGTCGGTGCAGATCCGACCACCACATTCTTCGTCATCTGCAACTCAGGCGTAGTAACTTCCATGTCGACCAGATCACCAGTGTCGGACTGCGCCAAGCTCACGATGAATGACCCATTGAACCAGGCCCGCTCAACCTCTCTGTGGGGCTTATCGCCATCCAACTCCTCACGAACAGAGCTTCGGAGACCATAACCAGTGTCAGCAGGGTCGAGAGTCTGTAGAAAGGCCTGCGGGTGTACCATACATTTAGTAATTCCACCGTACTGGTGCTCAGGGAACACCGAGTGCCGCGAATCAACGGACGAGTTGCGGTTGACGGCTGCTGTTCTCAAAACGAAGTCGTTCGTGTCGATATCGTGACTCAATTCGTACACCACATTTTCGTCGGTGGTTCGTATGAGCCACTTGCGTTTTTCCATCGACTGGACACTAAGAACCTCTGCAACGGGAGAATCCAATGGAGCGCTACTTCTTGCCAGGTCGATAGAGAAAAAGTTATTCGAGTTCAGGTCGAGAACTTGGAAAAGGGAGCCTCCTTGCAAGTAGCGAAGGACGAGCCCCGCGTTAACTCCATCAGCCTGTGTGTGCCACCCACCATCATTTCCACTGCCAAACCACTTCGTGAACGGGTTCGTCTTCCCCCTTTTCTTTCCTTGTGAGGACGAGGCACCGTTATGTAGCCGCCCATCAAGAGCACCATCAGGGAGGGTGAGGCAGTCAGCACGTCCATCCGAACGACCAAACGGGCTGAAGAAAATCGTGAGCCCTAGTGGAGGAGAGGATGAAATACCTCAGTTACTCACAAGATGCTGCGTCAGAACGAGCTACCTACCTGTGGTCGGGATGAATATCGCAACCTCGTGCTTTTCTGGCAAGTTCACGAGTATCGGGTCCAGCTCCCACTGCATGTATTCGCTTTCAAGCTCCAATATGCTGTGCATTCTGAGAGAAAAGATATGCCAACAGCAACACAGCGCGAACGAATTAGCCCACGAGCATTGAAGCGGGACGAAGTAAACGCACCGTTCGTTTCCCTCGAAGTTTGTAAAGGAGTGCACGCTCATTGGTCGTCGTGTAAGGACTACGCATTGGACCATACAACGTGCTCACAATCAGTAATGCGGATCACCCTGCAAGTCTTCTAAGCTACGTACCGTGAATCGAGTTATCCGGCAGGGCGACCATCGCGTGGGCTTGTTGCTTCCGGTTTCCTTTAAGTGGCACCTGAAACGAGGCCAGCTGCTCAGTAAATTTGTGCAGACGGTGATGCTGAAGCGCGAACAATCGCGTTGTTGGCGGATCCAACCAAATCTGTCGCCGGTTAAGCGACGAGCGATGAAACAGTTGTTCTTGTTTCTTGGCAGTCGATGGGAGCAGCACAGACTCTTCAGGAAGCCAGCGCCACGACTCGGTAGGAACGAGCTTGGGAAGAGGTCGCGTTTCAGCAAGGTTTACTGTGGGCGACAGAGTTTCACCAGATGCGGAGAGAGGAATGCCATGCCTGAAATGATGATAATCACACATTTACATCAAAAAGCATGCAGTATTTTGCATCGAGAAGTTAGCTTTCCCACACTGGAGAGCAAGGCAGATGTGCTTTATTCCAAGCCATTTCTGCGTACGCATATCCAAGCGACCCATCAACCAGTTATAGAAACATGCACTGCCTTGATACACGATTCCGTACCTCAAAAAGACCTCTGACAACTGGGCCCGCATGCTTCGATCATAGGCATCAAACGCCAGCACGTTTTCCTATTGTAATAAACGAAGACTTTCGTTTGAGCACACACATAATCCGAGTAGTAAGTCTCTCTGCTTACCAAAACCGACGCAATTCCATCCTTTGGAAACTGTTCCAGGTGCTTTGCCACGGCTACAGCCTCGCGTGTTGAGTATGGATACGTGATGGTACCGTTCTCCACTAGCTCGCGTAACTCGGCAAACGCTCTGCAGAGCCGGCGTAAAATGTCGACTGAAACGCTTGGGGCGTAAGCAGTTAGCAGAGACAGCTCGGACTCCTCGTCAGGGTTGTCAATCACGCTGATATTTAGAAAGCACGTCCGTGTTAGTACTCCAATAACAACACCAGAATCACGAGGTCATACGTACTGGCTTGCGAAGATGTCGCCAATTTCACGAAAGAAGTTGTTTCCCAAGAAAGGGAATCCTGGGCGATTCGCCAGTACCCACAAGCGGAAGTTAGGGTGCAGCTCGATAATGTCATCTTCGTTGTGCCAGTCTTCGATTGCAACTTTCGTAGGGTCAATCAAACGTTTGCCATTTCCCTACGAAATAATATACGATCCCAAGATGAGTACGATAGTTCTGTTTTCAGTGTCACAGAGGGTCTTACCAGAAGCATCTCTCCATCTTCAATGAGCCCTTTGAGCACACACACCACCTCCAGTGGTGCTTTGTCAGCCTCATCGACAATCAACGTTCGGCCAGTTTTCGCAGCGCGGACTAGCGGAGAGTCTTCCCATTCGATTCTTCCCTCGATTAGAGTCGGCACGAGTGTCAGCGTTTGCACAGTTGTCTACACACTGTTTGTTAGCCACTCCTTCAAGCAGAATAATGAAGGCGTAGTATGACACAAACGTACATCGCGATGCAGCTGAATGTACTCGCGTTCCTGGTGCAGCAATTGCAGCAATCGATCTGCCAGCTTGTTTTTGCCCACGCCTTGATTACCGATCAGCAGCATGTGCTTTTGACCAGCCACGACGTCTTGAAGCATCTCTTTCATGCAACGTGTATGCTTCGGGATGTCAAAATAGTGGGGCTGGGGCACTAGCTCGGGATTGTTCGGGCTCTGGACTGGGTACGAGACATCGCCAATGTGCAAGCAGCCTCCCTCTTCACGGATGAGATCTTGTATGCCAGAGTCTTGTTGCTTGTGGGGGTTGCCAACTGCTGTCTCGCTTGGCACATCGCACTCGTCTAAAAGAGAATCTACTAGTCGGCTGGACGAAGAAGGTAGGAACTGAGTGAGCAGCGTATCGTGCAGCAATGGGCGCAAGTCTTGCACCGATTGCTGGGGGAATGCGTTTAATCGACAGCAAACCCGCAGCAATTGGCGTGTGGAAAGTGAAAGGCCTCGGTTGTTCTCCTTGGCGTTTTGCAGCTTTTCAGAAAATGATAGCAGCATGCTGAAAAAACACAATATTTACAAAAAATGAAATGAGTTTCGGTTCTTGGTAAACCATGTCAACAACTTCCAAATTCGTTTTGACGCACCTTGTGGTTTCTTGAGGAAGCTCAGGGTAGACACGCCGTACAATTTCTTCACTTTGGCTTGAAGATAGTGCAGGGAGGTGGTGAAAGCTGAACATGGAGATGCTGTCCGAGCTTAACCAGGCAGTCGTGGAATCGTTTCCGGGAACACCTGCCGCAGAACTTGCTTCTGCGATCGCAACAATGCGAAACGATGGATGAATAGAAGAGACGCGTTGTCGCCAATCCCCGGTCGTGGCTGCCGCTTCTTTGATAGCATCGTAAGTTGCTTGAGATACTAATTTTGAACCATCCGCCAGGTCAATTTCTCGATCTTGAATCAATCTTTGAAGCACACCAAGACTGTCACTGCCCAGTCGGTGCACTCCATCGAGCACGGCGAGGTGACCATTACGCGCAGCATGAATTAGTGGGCTATCCTCCCACCGGGTATTGCCATGGGAATCCGTGGACCGTCGTTGTAGGAGATCTCGCGCAGTCATATCCTTGAACAGACTGAACAGCTCAGTCGCATACCCCATACGATGAGCAAACAACCTCACCAATGCGGACTTCCCGCTGCCTTTAGCTCCGAGAACACACAAGTCGCTACCAACAGCATGATCTTGGATCATTGCAGCAAGCATGCCAGCATGAGTTGTGGTCTCGACGAAGCCTGGCATTGTGTTCATGCGCGCATGCGTCGTACCACACGGCACATCCTGCACTGCAAGAACATCGTCGCCTTCCGTGCTAAACTTCACCGTTGCTTTCACATCTGCCGCTGATTTTTTGACGACACTATCGAGCGAATACGCAGTGCTGCCTAGCCCACTCGTCATATTCATAATGATACGCTCCAGTGCCTTCGAGTTCGACTCAGCTTTCGACCCAAGAACATCGGTTCTCACTGGAAATGCTCGACGGACGGAGTCAGCTACACTTGACCTCGGAAATTGCTCGAGCACCTTTGCACAGTGGGCAAGTGAAAGGTGATCGAAGTGGGGCATCCGAGGCCCACTGCCGTCGTGCGTGGACTCGATCGTGTTAACAGCCTCGCGAATTCCAACCAGTTTTTCCAATGTAGGCAGCGGGACAGAAGGAGCCATCGCAACCAACTCTTCCAGCTGTGATCCCGGCGAACTTGCCTTGATGTTTCGCGCTTGGAACCGTGATCGAAGCGGCGGATCTAAGGTTCGTCCAGGGTATGGAGGCACGGGAAGCCCTAGCGCAATAACACGGAAATCCGGGTGAACGCGAACTAGGTTTTGAACCTCCAACGTTTCCGGAGAGTAGCCTTGCTCCACCAATGCATCATAACTGCATCAAGCAACCAGGGCGATTAGATAACGATGACATCGACACCAGATATCCAACAATTACGCTTACCTCTCTGCTTTCATGAGAAAGCGCCCGTCATCCAGCATCATTTCTCGATTCTCGAGTAGGTTGTTCAGTGTAGGCAACACATTTCGCTCGGCTTTCTCAAGTCCTGCCCAGATCAAAAGAGATCAAATGATATACAAGCCAAAACAAACGCGAGCCATATCGATGTCACGACGAACCATCGATCACGAGCACTCGACCATTGATAGCAGCTCGAACAGGAGCCTGGTCGGTAAAAATCGCTGCGCCATTCACGATTTCTCGACGCTAGCGGCGACAAAAGAGCGGTACACATTAGTCGATCTATGCAAGCACGCCTTTGTTCTACATTGACGCACCTGCTTCAAGTCAGACTCCGTCGTATCCTGCGAAATGGCAACGTACTCCACTTCCTTGTTGAGTAGTTCGCAGAACTGCATGCTCAGCAGGCGTCGAGAGGATCCCGGAGGCCTGTGAAAGCACCAGCAATTAGGAGCTTCAACTTCATTCTTCAACTCCCTTCGGAGCCTACCCAATCAGAAACATGTCTTGTT
>KV733521.1:0-11253 GCA_000500225.2 Phytophthora pinifolia
GTCCCCTTCTGGATGCTCGTGCCTGCCGTGTGCAGGAACGACACGTCGGAGAAGTTCTTCTCAGGTCGCTCCGCCATCTCGCTGGTCGTCAATCGGCTCTTGAACGTCAGCGCCAAGTTGGACGTCGTGTGGCGCGTGTACAGCACGCGCGTACCGCGAGGGTTCCCTTCCTGCTTGAACCACTTCCTCAAATACCTCGAGCACAGCGCCGTCTTGCAGAGAATGACGTCGGCGCGCCAATAGTGCTCGCTCTCTAGCTCGTACATCTCCATATTAGGCATCAAGTACAGCGGCTTGGCTGCAGGCCAGTCGGGCGCCTCCGGCAGCCCGTCCCAGTAGTGATTGAAGAAGATCATGGGCGTGTTGGGACACAAGTCGTGGTACGTGACTGTGCGGTTTCTCGTCTCATCCTGGAACTTGTGCTCCATCACCCAACGGGGCAGCATCCTTGACTCCAAGACTGCAGACAGCAAACAGCCACATCAATTACCATCGACTCTTCCTCCTTAAAAGGCCCCAAAGCGACGTACATTTGGTGTAGGCTGCCGCATCTTCACAATAACCAAAGGAACGCAGTCCTTCGGGCAGGAAAACGTCCACGTCAGGACATAGGCGCAATTTCTGCAGCAATTGCGGGTCGCTCTCATTTACCAATTGCAGCGCGTCCAGAGCTTCGTCCTGTCCGAAGGTCCACGGGATGACGTCGTTCTTGTGATTGACGCAGCCGCGATGCAAGGCCGCCTCGTGCAGAATGTCTTCTGCCTTGATGCGCTCGCTCCAGTCCGTAGCGAAAACCTTTTCTGGGTAGAAGGTATCAGCTCCGGCGGGTGGGGCTTTGTCTGCGTCTTCAGCGGCGGCGGCGGCGTCCAAAATGTGCAGCACGTCTCGATATTCCTCCAGGTCGGCGCCGGCTGTGCTAGGAGACACGAACGACAGTTCGAAGGCCAACGCGCCCAGCGCTAGTGTCACCAGGACACCCAAAAGCAGCGGGAGAGGGCGGCGCTTGGAGCCCACGCTGCCGGAGCGCGCACGCGGAGCATCGGCCATGGCGAGCTACGGAATGGATGGAATCAGAACCAGCGCCGGAATTCGAGAGTTTTGACGAATGGGAGGCGGAATCAGGTTGTGGGGAAAGAAAGCTCACACAGGGCCTGTGTGTGACACAGCTGTGTAGTTCAGGTGTTCTTTATGTAAGCCGGCGTTGTTTTTGATAGCAGCCGCATTTGGTATTAAGCTCCTCGCGAGATCCGCGTATGCGGAGGGGGTATTAATAGTGTAAACATACTCAAAAGACCTCTGCCAAACCCTGTGTTGATACTTGATACTCTTCGCCTGTGTCGATTCATCCTGAGCAGCTCAGCAGGCGAAGTGAAACTTTCGACTCGACACGTCTTGAGGCGATGGAGGCGACCTGGCTCAAATGTGCCAAATTGGTCAGCCAAGCTGTGTGTGCCACATTTAGCGCAGAGTGCATCGACTATCCCAGGCATCCCGTGCGCACTTCGACTACGTGGCGTCGCGCCCCACGTCCGCCATGAGCTTCAGGCCCAGCTCCCCCAGCTCCGCACCGGCCGGGCGGTCGCCCAACCTCTGGATCCGTGGCATCCTGGCGTTGCTGCTAGCCACAGGCCTTTTGGCTTTGGCGCTGGAGGCCTCAACACTTGATTTTCACCCGAACCTGCGGCGCGTTGCGCCTTCCAACGAGTCCTCGGGCGCGCAGCAGCTTCTGCACCCCCTCAGAGAGCAATCCGTAGGCTCTGATAGCCTCGATCATCCTCAGGACACGACGGTCTCACTAGAAGAACTTCTACAGCTTCAGAATGCGTCTAGAGCCAATGCCAGCGAGGAGGTGACGCCCGACGACCTTTACCATCTCAGTCTGCTGCACGGAGCCTGCATCGCATACAAGGATGCAATTGTTTCGTGGGAGTTCGGTGCTCCAGGCTCTAATCAGGACGACGAGGAGCACAACCTGGCCACTTTGATTCACGAGGATGATCCGAATCTGCTGCAGAAGCTCAGGCAGTGCCCCGACGTGGACTTGTTCCTGCCTTCTGGGGTCAGAAACAATGGCTACTGTGAGGATACGATGGCGTACACCAAGTACCTCAAGGCGAGGCTGCTGCCGCTCTGGGCGCTGACCAAGAAGATGCACGACCCCGAGCTTGGACGCGACGTGGACTACTTCGATTTGTGCCCCAAGACGCCCATGCTCTTCTTCCAGCATTACTGGGAAGACATCCCTTCCTCGCCGCGCTGGCCCAAGGAGAAGAAGATGTACTTCATGCCCAATATCGAAATGTGGGAGCTCGACGAGAACCACTTCTGGCGCGTGGACGTCGTGCTCTGCAAGACGCGCATCTGCGAGGAGCGAGTCAACAAGTGGTACGAGCAGCAGGGCAATCCGCACAACGCTACGGTCATCTACACCAAGCACACGTCCTCGGACCAGGCGAGCTACGCGCGACGCATGCTCGGTGACAAAGTTAAACCCAAGGACTTTAGTGACGTGCGCTTCATTCACACGGTCGGTGGCAGCTACTGGAAAGGTACGCGCCAGGTGATCGAGTGCTGGTTGTCACGGCCAAACTTCCCTCCGCTGGACCTGTACATCCACAAGTGGGCATACGATGGCATGTTCAAAGGCTCGTACGAGAAGCGCATCCCGCAGAGTCAAATTCGCCTCACGACGGATGAAGTGGACGCCAGTACGTTCACGAAAGCCATCGCTGAAAGCTCCTACTTCCTGTGTCCCAGTCAGATGGAGGGGTACGGCCACTACATGAACCAGGCACGCGCGTCGGGCGGCGTCATCGTCACAACCGACATGGACCCCATGAAGGAGCTGATCGAGAACGACGCCATGGGACTCCGAGTGAAGGCGCGAGCTGGCCACGACCGCAATATCTTCCTGGGAGGAACGAGCAAAAAGCGCTTGGGACTCCGCGGTGTGTCGGGAATGGTGGCGTATTTCAGCTCCAGGGACTTGTGTAGTACGGTGGAGCACCTGCTCAACGACATCAGCGTCGACGAGCGGAAACGAATGGGGGAGAACGCGCGGCGGCAGTATCACAAAGACACCAAGTTCTTCGAGCAGGCGATGCTTGAATTGCGCGTCCTCTCAAGGCAACAGGTCAGCCAAATTGCATCAAGTGACGACAGTGATGCCGGCTCACGATAGAGATGATTTAGTACCTGTTATATAAATTCGCACAGGTCGAGTTTACTAGTTTGTGGCGAACTCCCGAAGTTTTTGCATCGCGCGGGCGAAGTATTTCGTGTCTTGGTGGTACTGTTGCCTCGCTTTTGCCCCCATCGCAGCTCGTTGCTCGGCAGTCGTGGACGCAATGAAATCTCGGACTGCGATGCAGAGTCCTCGAGAATTGTACTTGACCAAAAGGCCGTCGGGGTCTTTGAGGCCGTGTGGCCCCTTGAACTTGCCACCGAGCAGCATGTGAGGATCATGTTGATAGCTCGCCGGCACGAGGACTCCCATTTCCTTCGAGACGATCAGCTCGTTCATCGGGTGCGCGTTTGTGGTGATGACCACGCCACCCGAGGCGCGCGCCTGGTTGATATAGTGTCCGTACCCTTCGCTTCGACTCGGACACATGAAGAAGGCCGACTCAGCTGTCAACTTGCTGAAGTCCTGGGGCTCCAACATGCCGTGCTCAATGTGGACGGGGCTCCGACTGCGGTCCAGTCTGCGTTGGTACGATCCCCCGAACAAGTAGCCGTACGCGCTGTCGTCAATATAAACATCCAGTTGAGGCATCCCTGAGGACATGATCCAGCAATCCACGAGCTCCCTCGTGCCTTTCCAGACGCTGGTGCCGGCCGTGTGGATGAACTTGACGTTGGCGAAGTCTTTCGCCGCGATGGAATCGTTGCCCAGCCGTCTTCGCGCGAACTCTGCTTGGTCCGAAGACGTGTGCTTCGTGTAGAAGACCTTTGCATCGCGTGGGTTGCCGTTCTCCGCGTACCACCGCGTCACTCGGTCGTAGCACACGTGTGTCTTGCACAGCACCGCGTCGACACCCCAATAGTGTTCTGGTGTGAGTTCGGTCATCTCGATGTTCGGCATCAGATACAGCGGCTTGTTCTTGGACCAGCGCGGCGACTCTGGCACGCCGTCCCAGTAGTGGTTAAAGAAGATCATGGGTGTGACCGGGCACAGATCGTAGTAGTCCACTTGCCGTCCGAGCTGCGGGTCGAAAAACTTGGTCTCTAAAACCCACACCGGCAGCAGCCGAGACTCAAGATCTACACACACACAATCAACAATTGCCCACTGTCAACCACAGCTCTACACCACAAAACCTTTGCTGCAAAACTTACACTTGGCGTAGGCCACGGCATCTTCGCAGTATCCATTGCCTCGTAGCCCCACGGGCAGGAAAATGTCCACGTCTGGACAGGACCGAAGCTTCTGCAGCAAGTTGCTGTCATTGCGGTTCACCAGTTCGTACGCGTTGTCGGCCGTCGCATTGGGTCGTTGGTGGCCTCCAACAGGTGAGCCGAACTGCCACGGAATCACGGCGTCCTTGTGCGTGACGCAAGCCTCGTGTAGCAGACTCAGATGCACGCGATCGGCCGCCGGCACGTCGTCGTTCGAGTCTGATTCCATCCACTTGGGCAGGTTATGGGCTGAGGCGCCGAGGTTCACGGAGCGCCGAAGCTGAACGGACTCAACATCGGAACCTCTGATAAGGGAGACCGTCTCGAGCAACAGCGTCAACGCACACAGGGCTACGAGCGCCACCAGGAAACCTCGCAGCCAGAGTCGCGGAGGAGGCTTCATCATAGCGACGGAGGGGGAGAGCACCGGAACCAGTGGACGACGGAATGCTTATACACTCTGCTCGCCAACTGTATGTGGCGAGCTAATTGAATAAGAAAACTTACAAGAACCTCTGCACAATTTTAATTATTACTATGGGATACCCGCGAAAGTCCACAATACTTCATTCAGCCCACAACCGGTATTATAAATACTAGCTTGCGGACCGATGGACACTGAGGGCTGCAAGCCCGCAACCGTAATCCTGTGCTTTCCTATCCCAGTAAAATGGTATTCAGGATGTAAGTTGAAGTTGAAACAGTTATCGCGCATACGAGCATTTCTAGAAGTTCCCCTTCCCCCAAATACTGAAGAGTTCCCATTGCATCCCTTCCGCAATGTCCGCCCGTAAACCTTCCGCCCGCTATTGGCTTCCCCGCCTTCTCGTGTCACTCGTGGCAGTAGGTGTCCTCACGCTCGTAGCGCAGATGTCGTCGCTCCTCGGACGCTCAGGGGACAAATTGACCAGCCCTTATCGCTTCCGCCAGGCCGTGAACCTCGGCATGTCCAGTTCTACGGACGAATTACCGTCAACTTCATCCCCAGAGCTCCACAATTCCAGCTTCAAAGCTGTCGAGGTGTCGGTCGAGGACTCCCTGCACTTGAGTCTGCTGCACGAGCGCTGCGTGTCCGACGTGGACACAGTGCTGCCCTGGCAGTTCGGCAGTCCAGGACATCAATCGGCCAATGCCACGGCCAGTAATCCGGAGGTGGTGAAGCACCGGAACGATACCGATCTGCTGCAGACGTTGCGCCAGTGTCCAGACGTGGACGTTTTCCTGCCCAACCATTTGCACGGCAACGGCTACTGCGAGGACGCGGTGGCGTACGCCAAGTGTGAGTAGGATGAGCTGGTGGGTTGGAGGGTGACGCGGTATTGATAGTGTTTGTGTGCTTGTAGATTTAAACTCGAGGCTGCTGCCGATCTGGGCTCTGCAGGCCAAGATGTTCGACTCGCAGCTTGGACGCGAGGTGGACTACTTCGACCTGTGCCCCCATACGCCCATGATCTTCTTCAACCACTACTGGGACGATGTGCCGTTGATGCCGCGCTGGCCGGAGGATAAACCGATCTACCTCATGCCCAACATCGAGATGATCGAACTCACGTCCGAGTTCTACTGGAGGGTCAACGCCGTGCTGTGCAAGACGCAGGTTTGTTTCGAGCGAGTGACGAAATGGTACAAGCAAGAGGGCAACCCGCGCAACGCTGAAGTCTTCTATACGAAACACACGTCGTCGGACCAAGCGCAGTTCGCACGGATGCGGCTGGGAGAAGACGCCGTCGCCCCCAAGGATTTTTCTACCGTCAAGTTCCTACACACGCCCGGCACGAGTATCTGGAAAGGCACGAGGGCGGTGCTGGACTGCTGGACGTCGACGGCAGACCTCCCGCCGCTGGACGTGTACATTGACAACAGAGCGTACAACTACCTGGTACCGGCCACTTTGAAAACGAGGCTGGAAACGAGTCAAAGCCCCGTCAACATCCATCTCGGAATGGTCGAGCGCGAGGAGTTTACCAAGCTCACTGCGGAGGCTGCGTTCCTCATGTGTCCGAGCCGAAGCGAGGGCTACGGCCACTACATCAACCAGGCGCGGGCGTCTGGCGCAGTGATCGTCACGACGGACGCCGCGCCGATGAATGAGCTCATCACGTCTCGAGAAATGGGCGTATTGGTCCAGGCCAGGCTTCAGCAGGACGATCGCACGCTGCTGGGCGGCAAGTTCAAGGGAGAGCACGGGTTGATGCACGTCGGCGGCCTCCGCGCTGCGTTCTCCTCCACCCACCTCTGCCAGGCAGTTCAAGCCATGGTGAAGTCCACGACCCCCGAGCAGCGCGAGGCTATGGGGGCCAGCGCACGCAGACAATACCACGAGGACACCTTGTTCTTTGCGGATGCGATGCAGGAGCTGCGCGAGTTTGCAAGGAATAGAGCAAGATAAGTGGAAAGGTCGGAAACGTTGAGTTTGTGAATGTAAGCGTACCTGGTTGCTGGTACAGTACCCATGACAAAAGCCAGTGGCACAGTTTGTGCCAAGATGACAGGAAGCTTTGCGAGGATTTGAAGCTGCCGAGTCCGCGTGGAATGGCTGCAGTCAGTGTTTCCTGTCATGAGGAAGTCGAGTTCACCGCAGCCCCGCAGTAAGCCGTGGCTGGGCCGCGTGCTCGTGCCCCTACTGGCTCTGTGTGTCCTCACGCTTCTGGTGCAAACGTCGTCGCTGCTCGGTGGCTCAGCTACTGGTTTGCGTCGATCGTGGCGCACTCGCCATTTGCCCCGTGCCGAGGCTGTTCCGGATGAAGACCTACTGCACTTGAGTCTGCTCCATGACGTGTGCACGAAGGACCCGAAGGCGTGGCTGCCGTGGCAGTTTGGCTCGCCAGGGAATCAAGCTCCTGGCGCGACAGCCGACAACTCGCAAGTGCTGATCCACCAGAAGGACAAGGACTTGCTGCAGAAACTTCGGCAATGCCCAGACGTCGACGTTTTCCTGCCGTATCGGGAGCATCGCAACGGCTACTGCGAGGACGCTGTGGCCTACGTCAAGCGTAAGTTGTGTTGGCTTTCGGGTTGCAGCGCTTAATGCTCACACTGTGATGCGGTCTGCAGATCTGGAGTCTCGACTGCTGCCTGAGTGGGTGCTCGAAGCCAGGTTCTTCGACTCCACCCTCGGCCGTGAAGTTGACTACTTCGACTTGTGTCCCAGGACGCCCCTGCTCTTCCTCGACCACCACTGGAACGGAGTGACGGCGTCTCCGCGCTGGCCCAAGGACAAGCCGATCTACTTGATGCCTAACATCGAAATCGTGGAGCTCACGCCCATGCACTTCAAACGTGTCGACGCGGTGCTTTGCAAGACGAGCGAATGCTACGATCGAGTGACGAAATGGTACAGACAGGAGGGTAACCCACGCAACGCGACAGTCTTCTACACGAAGCACACGTCTTCAGATCAGGCGCTTTTCGCTCGCAAGCGGCTGGGTGAGTACGCTGTCGCATCCAAAGACTTTGATGACATCAAGTTCCTGCACACGGCCGGTGCCAGCGCCTCAAAAGGGACACGAGAGGTGCTGGAATGCTGGACGTACACTGCAGGTTTGCCTCCACTCGACGTGTACATCGAGCGCACGCCGTTCTACCGCTTGTTCCCGGCTTCTTACAAGATGAAGCTCGATCGAAGCCGCAGCCCCGTCCACATTCACTTGGGCGCGATCGACCGCTTAAACGTCAGCAAGTTGGTTGCCGAGGCTGCGTTCGTCGTAAGCCCGAGCTACGGCGAAGGCTACGGGCACATTATCAACCAGGCCCGCGCTTCAGGCTCCGTCATTGTCACGACCGACTTGTCTCCGATGAACGAGTTGATCAGTGCAAACGAGACGGGCGTGTTGATCCCCGTGAAGGCTGAGAAGCACCCGATGGTGTTGCTGGGCGGCAAGTACCGGGGCGGAAACGGGCTGAAAGGAGTAGGCGGGTTGGTGGCCTCGTTTGACGGCTCTGATGTGTGTGAAGCCGTGCAGCGGGTGATGCGGTCGACCACAGTGGACGAGCGAGCCGAAATGGGCTTCAACGCTCGCCGGCAATTCCACGCAGATACAAAGTACTTTGCCAACGCCATGAAAGAGCTGCGCGAGTTTGCCAAGAGATAATATCCATGTAAAAAAACATATTGTTCGGTTAGCAACGAGCACGTCACCATCCCGGGCGATTCTCAAACTCGTTCACTGCCTCGTTCGCTCCTCAAGTCCCGGTGTGCCCTTCTCTCCTTCTGAGGGGCCATGAACAAGTCGCAGTTACCACGGTCAAGACGCTTCCAGTTATACCGCCTGCTCGTGGCTCTCCTGGTCTTGTGGGGACTTGTTCTTGTGCTGGAGACGACGTCATTGCTTCAAGCCTCGAAGCGCAAACTCATCGGCACTTTGAGACCGCGCTCGTGGCGCCTGCGTAACGCAAGCGAGACCGGTGAAGCTGACGAATGGCAGGGATTTCCAGAGCCTTTGGCCGATGCTGGTGACCCGAACGAGGTGTCGGACGAAGACCTGCTGCACTTGAGTCTGCTGCACGAACACTGTGTGGAGAATGCCAACATGTCGCTGCCCTGGGAGTTTGGCAGTCCTGGGCATCAATTGTCGAACGCTTCGGCTAGCAACCCAGAAGTTGTGATACAAGGGGAGGATGATGCTCTACTACAGAAGCTGCGGCAGTGTCCCGACGTGGACATTTTCCTGCCAGCAGGGCTGCATGGCAACGGATACTGCGAGGACGCAGTGGCCTACGCCAAGTGTAAGTTTTGTACTGGGCAATTAATGCCTTATGTGTAGAATGAGGCTGACCTACGTCTTGTGCTTAGACCTGAACTCTCGGCTCCTTCCTCGATGGGCTCTCGAAGTCAAGCTCTTTGATCCTGACCTCGGACGTCAGGTTGACTACTTCGATCTGTGCCCCAAGACGCCCATGATCTTCTTCAATCACTACTGGGAAGGCGTGCCGTCGATGCCGCGCTGGCCCAAGACCAAGCCCGTCTACCTCATGCCAAACATTGAGATGTTCGAGCTGACTGTCGCGCACTATTGGAGGGTCGATGTGGTGCTGTGCAAGACCCAGGAATGCTACGACCGAGTGACAAAGTGGTACGAACAGGAGGGCAACCCACGCGACGCCAAGGTGTTCTACACGAAGCACACGTCGTCGGACCAAGCGCAGTTTGCTCGCAAGCGCTTGGGTGAATACGCCATAAAACCCAAGAACTTCTCCGACATCAAGTTCCTTCACACTGCTGGTACCAGCTCTGCGAAAGGCACTCAGCAGCTATTAGAGTGCTGGGTGCTCGCTCCGGATCTGCCGCCGCTCGACGTGTACATCGCCGACAAGCAGTTCGACGTCCTGTTCAAGCCCAAGTTTAAGCGAATGCTCAAATACAGTCGCAGCCCCGTCAACCTCCACGTGGGGCTAGTCGAGCGCTCAGCGTTCACCAAGATGACGGCTGAGGCTGCGTTCTTCATGTGTCCGAGTACCAGCGAGGGCTACGGCCACTACATTAACCAAGCGCGAGCTTCTGGCGCTGTCGTCGTCACGACCGACCTGTCCCCGATGAACGAGCTCATCACAAATGAGACGGGGGTGCTGATCCCCGTGAAGCGGCGAAAGCACCCGAAGATGATCCTTGGAGGCGCCTATATGGCTCGACACGGCTTGAAAGGTGTCGACGGATTAGTGGCATGGTTCAGAGGCCCTGCCGTTTGTGAGGCGGTGAAAGAGTTCGTGAGCTCTACGACAACGGAGCAGATGGCTGCCATGGGCGTTAACGCCCGTCGAGCCTACCATGAAGACACCAAGTTCTTCGCCAACGCGATGCAAGAGCTGCGAAGGTTTGCAAGACGTGGAAATCCGTAATCACTCTGCAGTCGAACTGTCCTACAGATCAGTCACTCTGCTCTTCTTCATCGGCGAATGTGTGCGTCCGGAGGATGGAGGAGGCCTGGATCTGGTACGCGTCGCCCTGTTCCTCGCGGCCTCTCCACTTCATGAGCTGACCGAGCTGCATCAAGACCTGAGCCTCCGTCTTCCAGTCACCAGTCTCTCTTGCCAGCACCAGCCTCTTCTGCAGCTTGTCTTCCTCGACCACCGTGTCAACTGGAGGAATGTCGTGTTGGAGATACTACGACATCGAAGTGAGGAAGTGAGTACATGCATGGGAAACTAGTCATCGCCAGCTAGGAGAGCATTCCGCTCACTCTGGTGCGCTCCGTGATGAACACATAGCGATTCTATACGAACGCGAAATACAGCGATTCAGGCACAAGTTATAGCATTATTGCCGCAGCTGCACGTACGTCCTTGCTCTTCTTCTTCTTGACGGCCGGCGGGGCCATTCCTCAGTCAGAAGACAGAAGTTGGAGCAGGCTGAGCAGAAATGACCAAAATGCGATGCGCGATGGCCACAAACAATAAAGCAGAGTGCTCAGAGCATCCCCACCGGTCACGGCAAAACGTTCCGGTAAGGCCCTGGTCCAAGTGCGGGAATAAATTCTAGACCTCCACTCTCCCTTTTCTGATTGGCCAACTGGCGACGGTACAGTGTGCCACTTTTTGAGTCTGCGTTCTTTTTTTCAGAACACCGGACGGTGGCCAGAACGCCGTTTGCCGCCCGATGGAGAAAAGTCACCAAGCAGTCATTGTTGCTGTCATATGTGCTTGTGTTGGGGCCGTTGCGGCCGCCACTGGTTATTTTCAAGGAAGGGAAAATAGCTTTTGAGTGGAGGAGCCAGATGAAACCAACGGCGAGCGAGCGTAGGAGCAGTCGTTTAGTTTCAGCTTTTCCTTCTAGCGCTTAAGCCCTCCTGCCTCCACTCTTAGCTCCAGCACTCCGGTCGAGATGGTTCGTATCTCTACTCGCTCGTACCTGCACCTCAC
>KV733522.1:0-33735 GCA_000500225.2 Phytophthora pinifolia
ACAAGGACGCCAGGCGTCTGTTGTGGTTAGCGCGTTAACGCTTCCTCTAAGGCTAAGGTGCGTGTGACCCCCGTCACAGAAACCATCGCTGACGCCAGCAACGAGTGCTTCTTCGAGAAGCTGGGTGAGCGTATCCAAGGCCAGTACGAGAAGCAAGCTATCAGAGAGCGCAAGCGACCAGGCTTCAAGAAGAAGTCGCCGGAAGTGATCCGCCGAGAGCTCGAGATGCTCCTTAATATCACGCCGCGGGAGCTGTACGTCTTTGTAGGCCTCCTGATTGCGCGGTCAATTGCACCCAACAAGGAGAAGATTAAGCATTATTGGAAAACTACTGATGAGGGCGCGATTCCGCGGGGCTGCTTTGGACAATTCATGACCCGCGATCACTTTGTGCATCTCTCGCGGAATCTCCACTTCAGCAGCAACGCGGCGCCTCAAGCCAAGACCGACCGCGCATGGAAGCTGCGTCCCGTGATCGATGCACTACAGCCGCGTTTCCGGGCCGACTACACACCACCACCAGTCATGGCCTTCGACGAGGCGATGCACCCTTCTCGGTTCAGTTTCAACCGTATGCGCGTCTATATGAAAGACAAGCCGCACAAGTGGGGCACTAAGCTATTCGTGCTGTGCTGCTCGAACACCGCGTATAGCATCCGGTAAGTGGGGTTGATATGCCAAGGCATGCCAATTTCGTTTTGATCGCGAAGTCTACCGGACAGTTTGCTCACGAGCTTATCGTGCCCCCTACAGGTTTGGGGTCTATCTCGGGAAGAAACAAGTGGAGATACAAGTTGGGCGCTGCTGCCGTGATACGCAACTTGCGCGAGATGTTCGGCTCCGACACGTTGGCCAACACTACTCAGCAGATGCGTCTGATCGCTTTTACACATCGGTCGCATTGGCGATGCGGCTGCTGACGATGGTGTCCTACGCGATCGGGACCATCATGACGAGTCGGCTGGGAGTGTGCAAGGCCATTGTCGATAAGAGGAATAAGCGGCCAGCATACGTCGACCGCGGAACGTTCAGGGTGGCCCAAGCTCTGCAAATCCCGGCGATGATGATGGTGTGTTGGTGGGACAATCACCCTGTCCACTTCCTCTGTACATGCGGAGACGTTGCCATGAACCGTGTCGTACGGCGCGAGAAGTCGGACGATCGAGTCGAGGTCGTGTGCCCTAGAGTCGTGAAAGACTACCAGACGCACATGGGCTCCATGATCAGCTTCGTTTGCAAAGGTTCGTTCTCCTATAATGTACGTACATGATATGGGGTTGTCTAAACGTGTACCTGTCTTTATATCACAGATACTCGCTCCAAATGGCTATCAAGTACAAAAAGTACTACAAGTCGTTGTTTCTCGGCTTTCTGGACCTCGCCATCGTCAATGCATTCATCGTGTTCAACACGGAAGTGCGAAGCTCCCACACGTCAAATTTTTGAAGCAACTGCACCTGGAGCTTGCCAGCTCCAGGAATTGGACTGGGAGGAGCTGCGCGATCGGCGGTGTCTCCACGCTCACCGAACAAGACGTCTGATCGCGCGCCGCCATCGAGAGCGAGAGCGCATCTTCCGGTTCCGAGCGACGAATGACGAGCGGCTAACAACCAACAAGGAAGAAAGCTGCGAACGCGAGCGTGCAAAGTGTGCTCGCTACTCAAGGGCACCGACAACGCGCGCGGGGGCGACTCATCCATCTACTGCAGCGTCTGCAAGTTGAAGGCCAACGCGAAGAACCCGAAGAGCTCTCGGGTGTTTGTCTGCGAGAAGGTGCGGCATACTCACTCCGGTGTCGCGATGTCCTGCTTCGATATATGGCACAAAGCGTGGCGGAACGGCACAGAGGTGCCAGTGTCAGTGAAGCGCAAGATCTGGGCGCGCACGCCCGCTGAGGCTGGTGCTGTATCCTCGGGCTCTGAAGCGAGCACGGACGAGGGCGCTCCGTCGCCGCGCGTTACTCAGTCGGTGGATGGCGTGTCTTCTTGTGCTTCTTTGCGCCGTCGCAAGCGTTTGCTCCAGTGATTGGTAGCGGTGTAGGGGATGGGAGTGCTCCTGATGTTTATCCGTTGGAAATTTGATTTCATTTCGCTAATAGATTTCTTTGTGAAAATACCGTATGTTTTTCGGATCTGAGATAGATAATGCGTTGAAAAATTGCACGCAGTGACTTTGTGCATACAAGTACATGATTTCGTACTATCTTGTATTTCCAGGACATGTTTGCGGGTCAAATACACAATAAGAACAAAATCGAAGTATAGGGGTAGTGTGCCGTATAGTCTACGCACTGTACACGATTAGAAAATGGGCTAACATTTCTATGCAAATACCTACTCCCGCATACAAGTTGAGCTAACTTAATCTGCCAGTTGAGTGCACAGTGCCAGTTCAGCGCACGATTCTGCTTGTTAACCAATCAGGGGTCCAGAATAAAAAATCCAGCTTGCTGATTGGTTGGTAACAGATTGACCAGTTCAGTGCACAAAAGTATTAGATCCTGATATATATATGCGATTTTTGAGGTATATCGTTTTGCCAGAATCTTCATGACTGGCTGGCTCTCAGTTTGTTGCAAACGCAAAGCGGCGATGGTGGTGCGTCGGGGATAGTACACACTTGAAGACCTCGCAGAAGTCCTTGAACGTGTGCAGAGCGGTGAGTCTGCTGCCTCTCTTGAGCCGTGCGACTTGCCCAGTCGTTCCCTTCGCCCAACCACTTTTAAACACACGAAGACGACGCTGCATGTTAACCAGCGACGGCGGATAGATTCCAGTGCCCTTGAATCCGTTGGCAGCGTTTTGGGGGTGCTCCATGAGGGCAGAGCGGTACGCACGGCACGCGATAACGATAGCCTCCTTCTTGGACACGTTTCCGTCTGTACTGGACAACAACTTCGCCTGCAGGTCCGCCTTTACTGCGCTCTTGAACGGCTTAAATATTGCGACGTCCAATGGCTGGAACAAGTGAGTGGAATTCGGAGGCAGGCGAACAGGCAAAATGCCCCGAGAGCAGCAAGCTGAAATATCCTCTAAAAACTAATAACCCGATAAAAATGTTATGAATACCTTATATCTGATTTGAGAGGCAGCCAATATAGGAAATCCCCAAACGGGACGTACCAATGTCGACATGAGTAGAGCTGTTGTCCAAAACGAGCAAAACTGGGTGCTTCACCTTGTGCTTCTCGAGTTGGGCGTCAAAGAAGTCCAGCCAAAGCTTGAACAACCCTGCGCTGATGAATCCCTTGGGAGCTCCTGAAATGCATGCGTCCGGAATGCTAATGGCGACAATCTCTTCTTTTCTGATCCGCTTTCCGGGGAGAATGATGAGCGGGGGTATAGCGACGCCAGCTGCGCTCACTGCAGTGACAACCGTCATGTGGAACGAGGCCTTAGCTTAGAATCGAACGCTCGCAGGCAAACGACGCGGCATGAAACCCGCTAATCCGCTGGCGCTAGAGCAAGATCTGGAGGACTGGGTTGCCGCCACGCAGCGCGTTGGGCTTCCCGTTGGTCCGTATGCCATCCTCGCCAAGGCAAACGAGATCTACGCGAGCCTAAGCCCTATTGCCACACGCAGCAAGCCGCTCAAGAAGCTGACCACCGGCTGGTATCGGCGGTTTCTTAAGCGGCATTCTATTCTCGCGCCCCGTGCTGCGCAGAAGATTGCACGTGTGTGCAACAGCGTGGAGGGGGAAGCTGATTATCGAGAAACGGATTGGGCCTGAGCAAGTTTTCAACGTCGATGAAACGTCCTTCATGCCAAAGACCACTGCAGGCAAGGTAGTCGCTGTTAAGGGCTCCACAAATGTCTGGCCACAAGAAGACAGAAATCCAAGAAGATGTCCGCAGAAACATCCTGCTGCTGCCTCCATCGCCCCAGACCCCACGTAAGAAGCCGCGCGTGACCGTGGACATCGTGGATCGTCTGGAAGTGGCAGCTTATGTGGACGTGTAGATGGAAGGAAGGACCGTGCACTAAATTGATCACTTTTTTTTTGGGTTCAATTTTCAGCTGCCTTCGCCATGAGTTGTCGAATGACTTGATAATGCTGCACTCCATGGGGATAGAAGTGGGGAACCGCACACCAGCCCTCTGCCTCACCAATTACTTCTGGACTACCGTCTAAATGAATAATGCTGGAGATGGCGGCAGCATCGACGGCTTCGACGACTTCAACCTGGATGTGGACCCAGCCTTAGCTGCATTTCTAGAGAGATGTGCCCCGCTGCAGGATGCTACAGCTGCTTTGATGGTAGCAATTCTTTCGGCAAACAATGTTGCAATATTTGAAAGATACGGTGCTATTAAACCTCTTTGACCAACTCCTACTTACTAATTATCACAGTTTTTGAATTCCTATTCCTGAACAATATTTAGGAATTTGGACTCGTGATTGGTTGGGTACAGTGATATGTTTTATTTTACCCAATCACTATCGTGCTGTTTTGTATGAGCATTTCCCGACTTGCTCCAAAATCGTGCACTCAACTGGCAAATTAAGTTAGCAAGGGTTTAGGGAAATGGAACCGCTCGCGTTTGAGGTGATTGGCGGAACGTTGGCGCGAATAACCAATCACGGAGCTCATCGAGGGGTAATAGAAGGCACCCATGTTGAAGTGACACTGGCAACACGAGTCCGGAACTTTCACGTGATTGCACATGTTGGCTGCTGCCCATCGATTGTGTGCAAGTTTCAAGATCGATACACCTTAGTTGCTGCTTTTGATCTCAAGGCTGTGCTGGCTACAAATTGGACTGCGAATTCACTATTAGGTATCAACTTCAACATGCTATTTTTCATCATGGATCGCTGCGCTTACTGCATGAGCTTCTCGGCAAGTGCCTGAACCTGCGCATAGACCCTGGTTTTCTGTTTCCACTCGTCGGGAATGCCGTCGCCGCCTTGCGCTGCGGCAGTGACAGCTCCAATGACAACTGCGCGGCTGCAGTTGTCACCACCCGCGAGCATGTTGGCTCGGAGCGCCTCCACATAGCTGCCCGAGGTGAGCAGCACAAACACCGACCCTTGCAGCACGCCGGGCAACGAGCACGACTTTCCAAAGTGCGCGATAGCTGCGGTGGCGTCGGGGAAGGTTTTGGCCTGGACGGCATCAACGACCTGCTGGACCGACGCGCGCGTGTCGGCGCTGACGGCTTCGTTGGAAGCGAGTGCCTTGATAGCGTCCGGCACGGAGACTCCGTTCACCACCTGCTGGACTAACAACGATGTTGCCACCGCGGCGTCCTCCGCCTCCGCGCCGATCTCATGCACACGCGTAGCGTCACGCATCTTCTGCAATAGCAGCGTCGTATCCTGGAAGTAGCGCGCCACAAGGACGGGCGCCTTGATCCCGCCGTGGAGATCTTTGCTGGGCGAGGCCAGATCCGGGTATTTCTTGCCGGCATCACCCTTGACGACCATCTCCTTGAAGACGCTGTTTAGCCGCCCCGTGTACGCCTTGGCGGCGCGGTAGGAGGTCAGTGCGAATTCCTCGGGCACGAATTCGCCGCGCTCCGCCACGTCCTGCAGCAACGGCAGGATCTCGTCGCCGTACGGGGAGAGCGCGCCGCTCTCATACGAGTAGAAGGGGCACGACGGCGGTTCGTAAAACTCAGGGCCCGCCGCGCCGCGCGCCGCCGCGAGCTGCTGCATCTTGTCGCCGTCGTAGATCCAATGGAGCCCCATGGTGGCAGCGTCGGCCACAAAGCCGCCGGTCACGGCTGCCAGCGCGCGCTGCTTGGTCGTCAGGGACATGGAGTTGGGAGTCTGGAGGGCTGGCGAGGTGAGGCTTGCGTCCAGGACGGCAGATTCGGAAGTGAACCAGTAGCCTACGAGCAGACCGAGCGCCGAGGAAGCCGCCAGCGCCGAGAGTCCCAGCCGCAGCCGACGCTTGAACGTCATGGATCCCAGTTGAAGTCCCGTAATTGGAGCGGCCCTTGGGCGGCACCCCATTGGTCTCCATTTTACGTGCACGTGAAAAAACAAATAATTGTTGCTAATATTAGCATAATTTTAATAAACTGTATAAAATTAACACACCGTTTAATATATTATTTGAAATATTTGTTAATCCAAATACGGGATTCATGATCAATTCGCTTGGCAGCCCCTCAAACAAGAGCGATGTCTGTCGGAGCAGAAGCGCGGAAGCGCGCGATGAAGACCAAGGGCAGCAATGCCACCGTCGTGGGGTTCGCCCTCGTGGTGGCCGCCGGCTTCTTCTCCATCCCGTTCGTCGCGCACTACACCAAGGCGGCCAACTTGACCGCGCAGGAGAAGCCGCTCAATGCGTCGCAGATCCGGCGCGGCGCCTACGCCAACAGTGGCTCGCGCGATGCCGGCGTCGACCCGGACTGGGACCTCAAGACTGGCACATATTATGGGCGTCGCGATCCGGCTGTGAACCACTCGGACGCGTCCAAGGACGCGTAGAGCAAACGGTGGTCGCTGCAGAGCAAAGAGACAAGGAGCTGGTGGACTGCAACGGCACATCCGCGTGCGAGGTTATGCTGTGGTGCTTTCTATATATTCAAGGGGTGACACGAGCCCTGGGCGACGAGCAAAACAATCTAACTGAGGTTGGCGTATTTGCTCTTCTTGCTCTTCTTGCTTTTCTTGCGGTCGCTCTCGCCGTCGGCCGAGCGCTTGCTGTGCTTGTGCTCCTTCTTGGCCTCCTTGGGCTCCTTCTTGCTCTTGACCTGCACGACGGCACCGCCGCCCTCCGTCTGAGCGAGAGCCGCGTCCCAGTCGGCTTCGTCGCCGCGCACGGCGTACTTCATGAGGTTGAGGCCGTCCAGCAGCTTCTGCTGCTGCTTGGCCTTGGCTTCCTGGGCGCCTTCGCGCATCTCCTCGTCCAGCGTCGTCTCCGTCGGGGCCATGGCCTGCGACTGGGCGGCCACCTCTGCCAGCTTCTTGTTGTTGGCGGTCTCCTGCTCCAGCTGCTTCTCCATGAGCTGCTCGATCTGGTTGAGGAACTTCCGGACGGCCTTGTTGAATAGCGCCAGGAGCTGGTTGGACGGCACGTTCAGCTCCTGCTGGATCACGTCCACCGACTGGTGCTGCAGGCCGAGGCTCACGAGGATCGCACGCTGCAGATACGACAGCGACATGTGCGGGAGACGCTGCAGGAAGTAGAGCCGCGCCAGCGACGGCACCAGGTCCACGATCATGTGGTAGTCCACCATGTTCTTTGCGTACGACTTGAGGCGCTTGGCGTCGTACGGTGTCAGCACCATCGCCAGCTCGACAGGGCTAATCTCGCCCGTGGCGCTGCGGTGCAGAGTAACCTGCTTCTCCTCCTCCGGCTTGGAACCAGCAGCCTCGTCGCTCAGCAGGCCAAGCGCAAGAGCACACGGGAACTTGGCGAAGTCGTAGCTAAGCAGCGACGTGAATCGGCGCCGGGAGTCAGCCACGAACTCGTCCAGCCAGCCATCGGCCGGGGCCGCAGGCAGGTCATCGCAACGCAGCGAGCGCAGCATGATAGCCGTGTGCTCGCCCGTCAGGTCGTTGGCCGTCTGGCGGATGTACACCGAGCGGAACTTCCCGCGCGACCAGAAGTTGTGCAGCGGCAGCGTCAGGCCGAACGACGTACCGAACCAGTGCAGACGCTCGCACGGACGCTCTTCCAGCGGCAGCAGGAGTGGGGGCAGCGTCTTGCGCGGCTTGATCTTTTCCTTGCGGAGCTTGGACTTGTTCTCTTCCTCGTCGTCGTCGTCCTCGTGCTCCTTCTTGTCTTCCTCCTCCTTGTCTTCGGACTCGGCTCCAGCCACATCACTCGTGATCTCACCCTGGTAGTACTTGGTGAGCAGCTCGATCGCACGAGAACCGTAGCCCATGCCAGTCACGTCCGGGTGGGTGGCAATGCGCACCACACGCGCCCCCGAAAGGGCCGCGAATTCCGAGTCCTGGAACTGCTGAGCCACCGTCCAAGGAATGAGGTCTCCCGAAGCGCGCTGGCCGCGTGCAAGCTGCGCCTTCACGGATGCCTTGGAGATCTCCCCCTCCAGAGCCACTTGCACAACGCAGAGAACATCAGGCAGTTGGCCAGCGTTGCCCTGGGACTCAGCGCCAGGTCCAAGCAACGCGAACACGTGGTGGGCCGGCGCGTCCGACAGCAGCTGCAGGTCGTTCGGCTGGTTCTTGTAGTGCGACGAGACGTACAGCGCCATGATGCGCTGCAGGAAGCTCTCCGAGAGCTTGTGGTACGAGAAGAGCGAGTCGCGGTTGACGTAGTACAGCTCGCAATCGCGCGGGTGAGGCGTGCCTGCCACAAGGCGGTGCGTCGCGTTTGTCGCGTCCAGGCAGAGCAGGCCGTTCAGCCAGCGCTCGACGGGGTCATTGGGAGCATACCGAATAGGCGTCTCGAGCGTCACCTCACGAAGCACACGCGCCGAAGACGAAGCGCTTCCTGCTGCCGCCGCGTGAGCGGCATTGTTAGCCGCCTGCCAGCGCTCTTCGTGCAGCTTCTGCTCGCCCTTACGACGCTTCTGGTCACCGTGGATGCCCGCAGCCGCGCGCATCGCAGCGTCTCCAGCACTGCCCTGCTGCTCACGCAGCTTCTGCAGCAGCTTCAGAGACAGCGAGCGCCCAGTGCCTTCGTAGCCGTTGATGGTGGACGACATGAAGACGAGGTAGGGGCCGAGCAACTTCTTGACGACAGGGAGCGGAATCGCCGCAGCCTCGTCGATGGCCACAAGCTCTGCCTGAGCGAGCTTCTCGTGGTGCGTGGGCTGAATGTACTGAATCGTTTGGCGGTGCTCGCGGAAGATGTTGACGCGAACCACGGCGTGGTTGAACTCGGGGTTGGTGCTTTGCACGATTTCGTAGTCCAGGTGCTCCTTGTACTTCAGCGCGTCGAAGCCCTTGAAGACGAAGTCGAAGACGGTCTTGAGGTTCTCGGGGGTGGGCGCCGTCACGAAAATGTTGCTGTATCCGTAGGCCACCGCGCCCGCTAGCGACATTCCCAGAGCTGCCGACTTGCCGCGACCACGTCCGGCGGTCAGTGCCACCGTGGAGCGCAGCGTCTTCTCTGAGACTGCTTCCACGAAAGTGAGGATGGCCTTGGCCTGATCCAGCGTGCGCGCTTGCTCCACGAGAGCACCGACAGGCTGGGTCTCGCGCAGAGACGTCTTGAGCTCCTGCAGCTCGAGCTCGTCCTTGGTGAGCTCCGTGGCTGGGTCACGGGGCGGCAACGGCTCGATCTTGCGCGTGTGCTTGGAGATGGGCAGCACGTTGAGCTCGTCGTCCAGCACGACGCAGCGCTCGTTCGAGGCCAGCGAAAGGATGAAGCGCTCGTTGAAGCGCGCCACAACGTCCTGGTGCGACTCGGTGCGGAAGCGTGCGTGCACGTCCATGCTCATGGTGTAGAGCTGCTTGAGGCTGTCCATGGTGCGCAGCAGCAGCACGACGACGCCACCGCCCTCAACGGTCTCGATGGTGCGCGCCATAATATTGGGCGTTACAGCCTCGAAGTCCTGCAGCACACACATGCCGTAGGTGCTGCCCAGCACCTTGTGCGTCTCCTTGTAGTAGCACCAGCGGATGTCGGTGGAGGCGATGAAGAGCTCGAACGGGTCGTTCTTGGTGGCGTCGTACAGGCCGCGCTGCTGCTGCTTCTTGATCTGGCGCATGCGCTTCTGACGGTGCGTGGAGAAGCCCAGCTCTTTTTTGTAGCACCATAGCACGCGCGGGCGCGCCTTGACGGCCGCCTTGGACAGCATGTAGTGCAGGTTCATCACCTGGTCCTTGCCATGGTCGCCCACGAGCACCACGAAGGACCGGAAGTTCTCCTGGATGCAGTTCTCTAGCAGCGTGCGCACGCGCGCGTCCACTTTTTTCTTCACCATTGACTGACGAGCACAAAAGCAGTTGTGACCGTGAAAAGCATTGGCTACGACGGCTTATGCTTTGTGTGTGACACAAAAAAGTAAAAGGTGTGTACGTCACACGAAATATAGATGGATTTTTGATGTTGAAGTGGACTTCAACAACGGGTATTGATTGGCCCGAAGGACCTGAGCAAGTTGATGCTGCGGAGATCCATGTAAATAGTGAAGACTTGGTGCCGAGTGCAGCTCAGAGATCCACCTCTGTCTTGCTGATCTGGGTCAGCCCGACTGCCAGCTCGTCTTCGGACGGGTCGTCGGCCTGGCACAAGTCGTCGAGGCCCAATCGCCCGCCCTCGTCGAACTGGCGCAGTAGGAATCGCTTGCGCTCCGAGTCGTGGTGGCGGCGGTCGGAGATGTCGCCCTCGTCCAGGATCTCGGACTGCAGAATTTCCTCCAGCACGTCCTCCAGCGTCACGATACCGAGCAGCGTGTGCATATCGCCGCTCTGTCAAGCAGCAACAATCGATAGCGTTGGCAAGTAGGCAAAAGGAAAGTCACAAACTTGTCGCCACGTACTGCATCACGCGTCTGTGGCTGATTGACCAGGACAAGGTGCGCACTTTCGGACTTGAACATGTGCAGCAGCGCGCTCAGACGGCATTCAGGGGTCACTGAGTGCGTAGTGCGGCCGAAAATCTGGAAGAAGCTTGACAGATGAGTGTTTTCCTGCACGAAATGCGACCACACAGGTTACCATTTGAGCAGATCCGGAAAACCTTGCAACGCACCTTTGGGTCCACGAAAATGAGGTCCTTGACGTGGATGGTTCCGATAATATCGTTCGCAGATGCGCCGTAGACAAGGATCCGCGAGAAGCCGCTCGCGAGGATACTGTGAATGAGCATCCGATCGAGCATAGCGGAAATAGGAGCCATGAACACCTTGTCGGCGGGGGTCATGATACTGTGCGCAGTCTTGCTCCCGAAAGTCATGGCGCCACGAATGATGCGGCTTTCGTCCTTGTCGATCAACTGTTGCTTCTCGTGAATGTCGATGATCTCGGCCAGCTACGAGAGAGAGAGACGCGAGGTAGGTGAGCACGGCAATAAACTGCCGCCGCAATCGAGCGCCGCGTACCTGTCTCCGCGTGAAGACCGTGCCTATGTCTGCGCCCAGCGTCGCATCCAGCGCCATACTCACGGGCTTCGCGAACACGTAAAAGAGAACGATCAAGACGCGAACGAACGGAACCACTTTGCCTCCTATCACTGCACGGATCAACGCGAAGAAACGGTTAGCGCTTGAAGCGCTTCAACCACGGAATCGGCTGCCAACCTAGAGCGTATTTGGAGCAGAGAGCCTGGGGGATGATCTCGCCGAAGATCAGGATGAGAATCGTCGATGCAATGAACCCGAAGAGGCCTGTCGAGAGAAAAGCAGGCGTCAGTGCTAGCCCCTCCAACTACCTGACGGACCCTACCGCTTGTGAGGTCGGCCGTGATGATGGATGTGAGCACGTTCACAGCGACGTTGCCCAGCAGCAGCGTCGTGAGCAGTAGGTTGCCATTGCGGCGCAGAGGGATGACCTTCTTGGCGGCGTCGCTGTTCATACGCTCCTTGTCCGTCGCGTGATTGTCCTCGCCGGCAGCCACGACAATCTCCAGCCCGATGAGGTCCAGCGACATGAGGCCAAGACCGAGCCCCGCGAACATGGCCGACAGCGCTAGCAGCACCACCAGGGCGCCCACATGCATCGCGATGTCGGCGCCGCTGAGCTCACCGTCCTTCTTGGCACCTCCGAAGCCACCCCCATTGGCCTCCACGCACTGCAGCAGCGTCGCCACTGCCAACACGAGACACTTCATCGTCACTGGCTTTAGGAACTGGAGCTCTTGCGGACCCACGACAGAGAAGAGAGGTTCGGAGCTACGAATAGCCGCAGTGACGACCATCGCGACCTTTTGGGACGAAGTGTGCACCACATGAGACTCGCGTAGAGATGAAGATCGCGTGGGTGCTGGCGCTGGGGACGTGGGCGGCTTGGTGCGGCGATGCCGTCGCCCAGCAGCAGCTGCGGTTCGTGACGGTGAGATGCGAGGGTTGGCTGGACTAGTTGATGCGAGACTCACGCTGGAAGTTGCTTGCTGACGCAGGGCGAGTCGCTGGACGAGATCCTGGAGGACGAGACCCACAGACTCGAGACCGTCGAGCTGGAAACGTTCGACCGAGTGCCGCTCTCGGATGCAGCGGAGACGTGGAGCAAGACGTTCTACCAGCTCCTGGTGAGTGAGGGGATCGGAGAGAGGGAGAACTGGGCCGTGCTGACGTCCTTCTGTTTCCACGCAGATCTCGTGCTCTCATGGCACACTTCWGCTGGACCGAGAAGTGGAGAAGCAGCTAGTGGACACGACATTTGGGTGCACCGGTGACACGCAATCGAGCCGCTCGATCSGAGTCTTCACGACGGCGCAGGAAGCGCAGCAGATCCTGTCCTCGATCACCTACAGACCCGACCAAGACTATCACCGGTCTTGGACTGGCGTGACTGACCCTCTCTGCAGCACACGAAGCGACGACCATGAGATCGTCCGCATGCAGCTGACACCTTTGGCTGTCGAGCAGCCGTCGAAGGGCGCGTGTCTCGCTGAACCTGACTTCCGGTACTCGGAGGCTGGCAGTCTGCACAAGAAGAAGATCTCAGTGGCAAGTGTGAATGACCCACCGACAGTCGAGCGCGAATCCAAAGTCCCGCTGTCCGTGAACTCGGACGGATCCTGCGTTGCTTTGACTGGGTTCAAGCTTGACGATGCTGAAGCTTCTGCCGCCCAGGTTGACCTCGTTCCTATCTTAATCTTGCAGCTCAGTGTCAACAGCGGAGTTCTGCGGCTTCATCGGCGGTCAGCGTTGCAGAGCGCGATTCATGCTGTGGGGAGCGATGACAGCCTGGAAGAGGTCCCGCTAGCCTGGCAGCTTCCTGATCTGCTCGACAGCTCGCTAACATTGAAAGGCGCGATTTCAGACCTGAACGAGTTTCTCCCCAAAGTCGAGTATTGCTCGTCAGTAGACCGCATCGCTCTCGCACCCGACACGTTACGAGTGACTCTGTCAGACAACGGGTTTTGCGGCGGGGTTGCCAAGGAGAGTCTCTCGGCATCCCTCACGGTTCCTATTAGAATCCTCCCTGCTGTGGATCTCGGAGAGGTTTCGTTTACGAAGACCAACATCACCATATCGAAGCACTCGAGTAGAGTACCCGTCCAGTACACGTTTGAGACGACGACCGAAGTGGAGTGCACCGTTGAGTTGAAATATGACGATGGGATGCTCCTTGGAATTGATTACCAGCCGAGCATTTCGCACAAAACACCAACTCCAGTGGCAGACGCGTCTAGATCGCCCCCCAGAATGCTTGTTCCAATGAGAGGACTCATTGTTCGGTTTGGGAGCGAAGAAAGCAGTGGCGACTCAACTAGTTTCAAGCTCGCTAGGAACGTATGTTCTGCGAACGAGGTCTGCCGCCAAGTGGAGAGCGCGGCTCTCAGTGAAGAATCGCTCGATGAAGAAATTGTTGCAGCAGCCCAAACGCTCGCGGTCAACGAGGGCGTCACGGAGTTGCAAGTGATTCGTTATCCTGTGTCTCGGTTCTGGTTGCTTTGGAATATCCCACTGACCTTGGTGCACGAGGTGACCGTTGTGGAGGAGTCAGGAGTCTCGATTCAAGCGGTTGAGCGGCGTTTTCGTTTGCAAGGCAACAACGACGCACTTGCGGCTCAATTGCAAACTCTCAACATCTACTCCCTAGTGGGAGGTATGCGGAGTCACAACCGCTTGAATGTGACGCTGTCTGCTGTAGACGGTGGTGCCAGCGCCATCCCAAATGAGCAGTCAGCTCAGCTTGAGATTTTTGCTTCGCCGGCTATGGAGAACATTGAGCTACGCTACCCGGCCGATGTTGTTTTTGGCGAATTCAACGAGATGTCACTTGGGTCCGTACTGCTTACCTATCCGCCTACTTATATCGCCAACACTGCCTTGGCGTGGACCGTTCGAAGTGCTCGTGGCTTAATCTGGTGGGACCCGAACTCGGTGAGCCCTGCTGTAGTGAGTCGACAAAAATCCAAGAACGAATTGGAGTTACGAGGAAATCTTGTCGATCTGAATGCCGCACTATCACGCGTACGCATCGATGAGAGCAACGTCCAAGAGGTCCAGTCGTCGTTTACCACCATGTACGAGGATCAAACGTATGAGCTGACAGCCACGGCGCTAAGCGATACGATCAGCGTGCAAACCCTTAGCACCTCGTCTGTTGACGGTTCAGTTGTAGGGGATATTGTGCTTGGAGTTGACCTTCCTGCAAGATTTTTCGCGGATCTGGATCTTGAAATTACCAGTGGTCATTGCCAGTCAGCTGCTATTGACGTGAATGACGACGTGAGCACTATCTCAAGCAAAGTTACAAGAATGACATGCGAGGCAGAACCGTCTGAATCATTGGAATCGGTTTTTAGACGCGAAGTTCAGTCCATCCACGTCTTTGCGTTGTTTCCAGCTCAAGTGGCGCAGCTAGCAGGCACATTCCGCGTCTGGTTTCGTGGGCAGTCTACAGACCCCATTTCGATTGATGCCACAATTGTGACGATTAAGACCAGTCTTCTTAAAGTTGTCGTGGATGCAAACGGCATCGAAGTGTCACGTAATGAACTTCCAGGCGACAACAGTTTTGAATGGCAAATTACGTTTGGGACCGAGGGAGATGTGGACGAGACTTTCCAAACGGATTACGACGAAACTGCTGTCTCCTTTCGACTGTCAACGACAGTGATACGACACGGCCGATGTGCAACTGATCTGCGTTTGGACACCTTCTACCCCGGTATATCGCTCTCTGTTCAACGACTTAGACCGGCAAGCTCGGGAACTTTTGCGGTCGAGTTTTCCTTTGAGTCGGCTTTTGATGATTTACCTACGATGTTCATTCGAACAAGTACCTTGGCGTCAGCTCAAACTGCACAAAGCTTGGATGCTATAATGAGAGAAAGTAAGACAACGGTGAGTTCAGGTGAACGTGATTTCTTCCAATTGGTGGTGGACAATCGTGCGACGACCGCGCTGGCATCCTGCACCAGCGCTAGTGCAATCGAACAGGCCATCAGGGACCTTTCAATTGACATGCTGCGTGTATCAGTGGAGAGCAAGACTTCTCCATTTCTCTCAGGGAGGATCGACTACACTATTGTCATATCAGCGCCGTCAGTGGTAGCCCTGGAGTTGGCGTCGACTGCTACAGCCCCCTTGTCAGATGCGCTCTTTCAACTCTCGTTTGTAAATGCAGGGAGGGAAGCCCAGATTGCAGTTGACACTATCGCGATGTTCCTGGAAACCCTGGATAGCACTGCTTCGTTGTTAGCTTCTGGAGCGATGCGTGCTTGGATCCCTAGGAGAAAGAGAAAACTGGGCATCCGACTTCCAGTCTCTTACTTACCAGTGGATTCCAACCAAACCGTGACAATTGATGGCATTGGAATCCAAGGATACGCATACCAACTCAGATTTACGGTGTCGTGTACGAAAGGGACGATTAGCCTTCAACCCAAGCAGCTTTCCCACATTTCTCGGAGTAGCTCGGTCAACCCGTCGTCTACGCTGGAGATTCGCGGGTTCCTTTCGACGTTGGAGGTGAATTTGGAGAGTAATTCTTTGCTGTACGCACCAAAACCTGGTGTGAGTGGCTACGACAAATTGGAATTTCGTATCGAATCGGAAGATGATCAGGCAAGCGAGACCGTGGCAGTTGTGATCAAAGCGCCTATGAGCCCACCATCGCTGACACTGCCTCCATCCCCAATTGTTGTGGTCGAACGTGACATTGTATCCATTACAGAGCTGGCTGTGAGCGTCAATGAATGCAGAGAGCAAGACGGTCCTTCTTGTGGTATCAACTTACACTTCTCTGCTCAAAATGGGAGCGTGGAGCTCGCAACTGATGACAGAGCTCAACACACGCCACAAATTCAAATTCAAGGCGACGTTGACAACGTAAATGCAGCGCTGAAGGGATTGCGATACAGATCACCTGCTCACAACGCTAGTACAGAGGATCAATTACTCATTTCAGCATCCTGTATGACTGAAAGTGGAGAACACAGTTCTCCCATTACGTTTGCACTCCCCATCAGAATCACTAGGAGAGCACTTGCCATTCGTGTTCTTCTCAAAGGCGACATTATTGGTACGTTGCTATTTGACGAGCTTCTTCGAGCTGCGACTGCCAATCTTACATGTCCTTGCTTGTGATTCCAGGAGAAACGTCGCTACTCACCACAAAAAAGAACAGTCCCGTAGCATTTGAGGACCTGCTTATCCAAGTCAATGATGGCGATGACGATTGGAGTCACTGCGGTGAAGCTTCTGGGACGGGAGTTGCTGCGGCGTGCAATATATCAGTCGACTTGTCCATCTTTGCGAGCCACGGACTGGTTACTAACTTCACGAACGGAGGAGAGGAAGCATTTGTATTGACTGAGGCTCATTTCAGTGGTTGGATCGGGCAAGCCAACGAATTCCTTCAACGGCAACTCTACGTTCCAGATGCAAAGTTCTCGGGGCCTGATCAAGTAGTGATCAATATTAAGCACGGAATGGTGGCATCAGAAGAGAAGGCAGCGACGATCGAAGAGGCCATACTGCTGCCTGTGTGGGTTTCACCCGAGTGTGAGGCACCTCGCTTGTTCTGGGTTGATAGTGAGACATCGAAGATGAGTTTTAGCAGCCCCTCTCGTGATCCGTTCGCATTACCTGAGATTCTGCTAACTCGGGAGGGACTCGAGGAGAGGCATTGCCGCGACAATATCGCGTTTCGTGTGTCGATGCATGCGAATAACGGCTTTCTCACGATGGAGTCGGGCTTGGCGACCGTAGCAACCGTCGATGATCAGCGAACGTTAGTTCTCGAAGGATGTATCCGGGACTTGAACCTGGCATTGGACGCGGTGAAGTTCCAGTTTGAAATACGCCGTGACAGCCACATTCCCATAACAGCAAGCGTTGAAATCGAGGTGGAGGCAAACGGTGGACACAAAGACACTCAGGCTTCTATCGCGAGCTCTGCATTTCTTCAACTCAAGTTTGTTGGAAGTACTCGGCCTCCCGATATGTTGGTGAAAGACGCAATGCTTGCTTTCGAAGACGAAGATGTGTTGATCGGTGGAGCTGTTAACTTGGAAGCATTTATGGACCTCGCACCCAACTCAACTGTTAGCATAAATGTACACAACGGAGTGATCTACGCTGCAGCAGATGGAGTACAAATGGACGCAAACAGTGACCAGCGACTGAGCTCGAGCGACATTCGTCATCTTCGATCTGTCATGTCGAATTTGCGCTACAGTCCCAACAGAAACTTCAATGGTATCGATGAGATTGACTTCACAATGGAAAACCAGATAAACACGTTGTACATCTACGTCCAGGCCCAAAATGATCCACCGAGCATGGTTGTCTATTTGGAAGAGGCAAAAGACTGGTATACATATCCGAGGATGTTCCTCCCCTCTTTTCACGTGGAGGACCCAGACGAGAACGATTTGCTTCACGCCGAAATACGCGCTATCAATGGATCATTGCTCGTGGACCACATGCCAGCCAGAACATTCGATGGAGTTATCGTTGAGTTAAACTTGTCCTCATCTTCGGTGCGATTCACATCCAGTTCGGAAAGATTGAATACCATCTTCAAGCAGCGGCTGGTTGAATTTGTACCGAAGGTTCTTATGAGTCATTCAACGACGCAAATATGCTACTCCGCATTGGTCGAGGTGTGCATTGATGATGGCTCTACCAGTGGTTGCCAAGAGCTGACGTTGCCCGAACAAGAACGATTCTATAGCATCGTTGTGTCAAATTCGGCGAGGAACTTGAATGTATCATCCGGCAGCTCGCTGAACCTCTCCGACGTTTTCGAGATACACCAGCGTTTTGACGCCATAAACGAGTTGTTTCTTCGCGTACGAGTTTCATCGGGGTTTATTCACATCGACACGTTGAGCTGTGGTGAACTACGCGGCATGGTTGGTGTGGAGGCTTTGCAGTATCCAGAGCGAGTCAAAATGACCCAAACAATCTTCGCGCCGGATGCCGCATGCTTGAACAGAGCTCTGGCTTCTATTCAATTACAGAATACACATCGTGCAAACAACATCGTGGTTCAGCTCGAACTCTTCAGCGACGAAATGCAGATACTGGCGAATGGAAGTATCAGCGTCAACGTCACAAGTAACGTGATACGGAAGCGAATCAGAGCCGTACGAACGAGTGATGAGCTCTGGCTAGCAAGTCCTGGAACCTACGGTAATTTGACATCGCTGCTGGCTGCTTCAGTCGTGGAGAACCCAACTGCTATCCCTCCTGACGATAGCGACATTCAGCTAGAGCTGAATGTTTCCTGCTCAACCTGTCATTGGACGTACAAGACGTTGGTACCCAGGGTGTCGTATGAATTTGCTCAAGTACCGAGCTCCTATCTCCGTTTCCTTGGTCTAAGCAAGTCTCTTAACGAGGTCTTAACGAGGCTGATGCTGACTATTAACTCAAGCCGTAGTGCTGGTGTTGAAACCATTAACTTCGAGTTAGCGCCATCGCTCCCCCAATCATCACAGAAAATGGAGTCTGGTTGGCGCGATAGCACAAATATCTCGTTTCCATTTACAGTCCAGGCTCCAGCTCTCATTGACGTCGAAACTGGTAAAAGAATGCGTAGCGACTCAGCGATACATGAATTGGTACACCCTTCATCGGAGCTACAAGAGATAAAGCTATCATTGCGCAGCGAGTCAATTACTCTACAAATGAAGGAAGGTGAAGCTCAAGCAATAGGTGACCTATTGGCAGTAAGTGGAGATGTGGAAGACGCGAGGTGGTTTCGAGTCAAAATGCACGTGCTGCATGGACGATTGTCTATCCCGATCAACGTTTGCTGCGTGGATATTCGTGCAACAGATCATGAATTGGACGTGGTTGGCTCAGCAGTAGCGTTGAAGAACGCACTTGCTGCCGCAGAATTTCAAAGCCAGGATCCGTACACAGGAAAGGATGAATTGAGGGTGACCGTCGCCCATTTTGCATCACCAAACGAGACAATCGCGAGTAGCATTCCGATTGATATTATTGCTATCAACCACATGCCAACCATTTCGCACCGTCAACTAAGTAGTAGTGACTCGTTCTCAGAGGAAGAAATCGTACTGGACGACATCGATTTCAAGACGCTAGAAGTCCCAGCAACTCCATTCCGTGTTAGCCTGTCGTCTGTGGATGGGACCTTCTTTCTGGACAATAAAGCGAAGCAGCGAGTGTCGGTGCTTGACATGCAAGAAGGTGATACTGGGTACAGCAATTTCACATTTGAGGCGTCATTACCCGATGCAAATTCACTTTTGGCAAGGGTACTGTATGCTACCAGCAGCAAGGATGGGAACTGTGGCGAGATTTATGTGGCTGTGGATGATCAAGGCCACGGCATTGATACATGGGTACCCAAGCAGACAGTTTTAGCTCTGGTGGTCCGTGACTGCGATAAATATCAACCGGAACCAGTCGACGAAGTCGCCGAGGTCGAAGAAACTGGAGACATGCTAACTGAGGCTGACGAATTCTCGTCAATAACCGAAACCAATGACATGGCTGTGGAGAAAACCGTGGCTCCAAGCCGGTCCGAATGCCTCGACGATGCTTACTCTTCTCATTTGGTGCCGTTGATACACATTGAAGGGTCAATGGAAGGTAATTTGCAAGTCTTCACTGCACTTCTTATACTGAGCTGACGCTGATTTCTTAATTTGTAGGGCCCCTATCTACGCAGTATTGGGAAGTCGTTACTCTCGCCTTCGAGGTTGGAAAAACCTGGAGTATTTCAAAAGCGTCCATCATCGATAGCAGCGGCCAATCGAGCGTTCGTAGCGACGACCTGACTCTGGAGATTGATGTCGAGATTGGAAAAATTGTTTTCACTGCGCTGGACGGTGTGGAGTCGACTAGCCCAGAAGGCGCCTTCACATCATCAATTATTGTTGTCGGGCAAATGGATCGTTTGAATGCTGCACTGAGTACTCTCTGCTATCAGTGCAATGGGCTGTGCGGCCATCAAGATACAATTACCATTCAAATCACCAATTCTCACGCGCCACGTCCAGGTCATTCTCACACACGGACAATTCGAGTTGACCAACTCGACGCGTACCCTGTGCCTCGAGTCGCCTCGAAAGCGAGCTTATACTACAGCGAAGCTTTCCAGTTTCCCCATGAGAGTTTGCGAGAACCTGAGCTCACAGCTGACCTCGTGATACTTCCTCGGGTCGACGCCCCTGTGATCTCGGTTCCAGAATCTCTCGAAGACCCATTTCACTTTATGAGTGGTTATGCCTCAGTTCTAAGGCTGCAGTGCTTGCCACTTGTGTGTGACGAAGACACACCGACGGTACTCGACGGGTTTGCTGTGATATCTACTGATTTCTCGGATCTGCTTGTGTTGAGTGTGTCCGTATCGCATGGAATTCTTTCCCTCGGAGATACGCTGCATGCTAACTGCATCGCTGGGTTTGTGGGGAGCCAGTCATGGAAGTACGTATCGTTTAAAGCGACCGTGGACTGCATCAACAGAGTCCTGTCGGCCACGACATACGTTGGCGATCCGAATTTCAGTGGCGCTGATCAACTCAAAGTCCGAGTTGAGTATGTGCGTGAAGGGGAAACGGACGCCGCGTTTGACGAGGTTGTAGTTCCTATCGTAGTTGTGGAACTAAACGATGCGCCGTACGTTGAGACAGCATCGGTGTACTATGAAGCAGAAGAAGATATCCCACTCGTGATCGAAGATTTGCGTCTTCAAGATCCAGACGCACGTGACGAACTTCTCTGCATCGCTTTGGAAACTGACTATGGCGAACTTGCTCTTGTGAGGTCCGAAGGCGTTACATTGACGAGAGAAACCTTGACAAATATCGGTGAGGGGGCCTCGAGGCTCACGCTGAAAGGATCATTGCGTAACCTGAATGCCGCCATGGCCTCAGTCGTGTACACCTCAGCAAGAGACTGGAACAGCCTGCAAGATGGGCCTGATGGTGGAATGAACGGGTTTGATACGATAACGATTCACGCGACAGACGTCACACCTTTCAATGCCTCTAGTACATCGGCTTTGTTCGTCTATGTAGACCCACAACCTGACCCCGTTGTGATTGGTATCCCGTCAAATGCTCCAGCAAGCATCTATGCTAATGATCCGCCTGGAAGGATTCGTGGGGATGAGGATACGTGGATGAGTGTAAGTGGTTTGGCGTTTTCTAGTGCAGATGACACTTCCCGCACGACGCTGGTTGTTTCGCTGTCGGTGGAGCATGGAATCCTCTCATTGTCGATGCTGGACGGCATCACGTTTCTGGACGAGGCCACTGATCGAGGCCCGACTGTTAAAGTTATGGGCAGCTTTGCCAGCGTGAACGCAGCTGTGGTTGACTTTCGATATTTGCCGAGCAAGGACTTCTACGGCATGGACTTGTTTGTTGCGACAGCTTACGCTATCGACGAGTACACGCAGCAAGAAACTCCTTCGGCTTCCATTGATGTTGCAATCACTGTCAACCCTGTGAATGACGCGCCAGTATGGAGCATCGGCTCTTCCACTGTTCGCGAGATTCATCAAGGCCAAGGCGTTAGCCTGGCAGGAATATCATTCACGGATGTCGACGTGGCTGATTTCGACTGTACGACGCACTCATGCGAGATGGATCTTGTTGTCGAGGCTAGCCACGGGCTCGTGACGCGTTTGGATCAGTCTTCTTCTTTGTTTTCCAACGACTTGACCATTAACACCGCGGCGTACGTGGTACTTTCGGGCACTCCTGACAAACTGAACGCGATACTTTCAGAAATGGTTTTCGAGCTCGAGGATCCGGGGTTCTATCGCGCAGACAGCCCCAAACGTACCGACATCAAGCTGCAGCTGACGGTTGATGATCGAGGAACTTTTGGCACGGGTGGACCTCAAATCAGCACAACTACGATGGTGTTCAGCCCTGCGGTGTGGTCTCAATTTGAGGCTTCATTCCTTGCGCCGGAGGGCGTATTAACGCTGGATGAGGATACAGCTTTTGTGTTCAACGGAGATCTCCAACTATCCAACGTCGATTCGGCGCCGCCATTCCGCAACCTCCTGGAGCTAACGGTCTCTTGTAGCAATGGGGCTTTCGCGTTGAATGGCAGTGTGGATGGGATTCAAGTCGTACGAAACGATTCGGATTTCGACGGTCTTGTTGTCGTTCGAGGCTATTTCTCGCAGTTGAATGCGGCTCTGAATGGCAGTTCCTACGTTCCTGCCGCGAACTGGTACGGTTCGGAACAGTTGTCATTGGCGCTTGTGGAGCTGGATAGTCGTGGTAAGTCTAGGCGAGCTGCCGTCGCATCTATCTTCTTGTTCGTTGCTCCAGTTTGCGACGAGCCCCGTTGGGTCAGTCTCACTACCGAACCGAAGACAATGCAAGAGGACGGATACCTGCTGATCGACACGCTGTCACTGACGAGCCCTGACCTCGACAATGAGCAACGTGAAGTTGAGATCACAATCGGCGTCAAACATGGCGGAGTGATGCTATCGATGACCAGAGGCCTTCTAATCCAGCAATCCGCCTACAGCACGTCGGAGGATCGGCTGATCGCGCAGCATGTCCCACCAGGACACTCCTTTGCCAGCTCACGTCTATTTTTTAAGGACCTGGCTTTCCGTGGGCGAGTTCGTGACGTCAACGCAGCCTTGAAGGGGATGATATTTAAACCCTGGCTGGACTACAATTCCGACGGCTGGCCTGTGGATGAGATCGATCTCGGAGCAACAAGTTCTTGCGGTGGTACCGGGAGCGACAACATCAGCTCATCCTTTATCACGGTTCCTGTTGCTGTCGATGCGGTTAATGATCCGCCAGTGCTGCTCTCGCAATATTTCCAGGCCATCCCGCCACTATACTCCCTCCACAATCTCGAAGTTGCGTCTCGACACTCTTCGATTGAAGCTGTTGAGGACCTGCCCCAAGCGCTGGAGTCAACAGAGGTATTTGACGCCGACGCCGGCCTACATGGCGATGATCTCGGGCTTCTCGTGAACATTTCGTGTATTCACTGCACGATAACCTCTGAGCATTTGTCGCAATCGTCCGACTTCCACCCTAGCGATGATCTCATAGTGGTGGCCAGAAACTGGAAACACGAGGAGGGATTGCAGCTTGTCGTGCATGGAGACATCCTGTCATTAAACAAAGGTTTGATGAATCAACTCACTTTTCGAGGTGCGGACAGCTTCTATGGACTTGCCTTTGTGGTGATTAAAGTATCGGACCTCGGGAACTACGGAGAGGGCGGCGAGAAACACTCTGCCTTCGTCCTGGGCGTGCAAGTTAAGCCAGCTACTGAGGCTCCTCAAATTCATCTGCCGAACTACCAATCCCAGGAGGCTGCTCTTCAACTCGATGAAGGGGCTTCAGTGCTCATACAAGGAGCGCCTGCGCTTTCGACGCGTGCAGTACCTGCTCATCGGCAGACACCGGAGTGGACTGTCATGAGCACAAGTTTACTGGCACACGATTCCAGCACACGACTCCGCAGCTTGCATACCTTTTCAGGTTCAGAAGGGCTTGTGGCCTCATTTGTCGTGCCACACAATGGAGGATTCCTTTTCAGCGGGCATGACGCCAACTTTGGGGACGAACTCTGGTGCAGTGATGGAACTGCAGTAGGCACAGTCCTGCTCAAGGACATCTTTCCCGGTTACGAAGGCTCGCAGCCATCGTATTTAACTCCCTTCTCGAAAGACAACCGAGTCTACTTCGCTGCGAAAGGTCCACACCTGTCGTGGATGGTGAAGGAGGAGGACCAAGACACATGCCAGAGTTCCCGACCGAGTTCTTTTGACACCAACGTGTTTTTTACAGTGGCGGTGCAAAACGTTTGGGACCCCGACGAGGTGCGTTCAAAATGGCTACTACTTCGGTCATCACAGCGTCACTCGCTGACTTACTCACTCATTTGCTTGACACTCAACAGACGTATGACTGCCCACTTGGGTTCCGCTGGATGTCCACCTCGGAAGCCCAGAAAATATTCGTCGGGACAATTGGGTTGGAAGGGCACAGCGACGAACCCCTCACTTACTTCGATCAGTGCGGATGGCGCGGGTACGAGTGGAGAGGTCAGCCACGAAAGTACTTCCGCTTCTCCGATTCGAAGGTTTGCCTTTCCGCATATTTGTTGCTGGTAAACACAAACTCAAACTCTCGTTTCTATTTGCACAGACAACTGGCGCCTTCAAGCACGCTGGGTTCCGAGATTCCTATCGCGTGGACACGGGCTTTCAAACGGACCTTTTTGCAGGTATTGTGTGCTACCGCGAGGTCTCGGCTTATCAGACCACGTGGGGAAGGCAGTTGTGGGCCACGGATGGCACGTCGGAGGGAACGCAGCGCATCACCCGAATCTCCTCGGACGCCGAACCTTGCCATTTTCTTGAGCTCAACAACCGTCTGTATTTCCAAGCGAGCTCTCCCGAGTTCGGGGCCGAATTGTGGTCGTCAGACGGCTCCAGGGACGGCACATATCTGGTTGCGGATATCGAATTCGGTTCGCGCAGCTCCGAGCCGCGGTTCCTCATCGCGTTCGATTCCCGCGTCTTCTTCTCTGCAAGAACGTCGAGCTATGGACGAGAGATTTGGTTCTCTGATGGCGAGTCACGGTTCAAGTTTACAGGCGATGAACATGCCACGGTGGGGACAGGGCTCCTGCTCGATATCTGCATCGGAGACAAGTCGTCCACTCCTCAGCATTTCGCGGTGCTGAGTCCAGCGACAGGCCCGGCAGTGTTGCTTTTCCAAGCGGACGACTGCGCGCACGGCCCGGAGCTCTGGAAGACTGATGGAACCCGAGCGGGGACAGCCCTCGTTCTCGACATCTACAAGGGCTCTCTAGGCTCGCTTCCTGCGTACCTGACGCCTTTTGCCGGAAAAGTCTACTTCCAGGCCGACGACGGCATCCACGGAGCTGAGCTTTGGACGACAGACGGAACCTCAAGTGGCACCGTCATGTTGGTCGACATTGCGCCAGGAGTGCTGGGGTCGGCGCCCAGCTTCTTCACGGTTCTCGGCAGTGTCAACATCCCGTCGGGCCTTCTCGTGTTCGCAGCACAAGCGGAACGCGATCGCCTCACGGAATTCTGGCGGTCGGACGGAACCAACACGGGGATTACCAAGTTGTTTCCGCAATCCCGCGAGGTCGTGGAACTGAACATTGATTCACTCAATCTGCAGCTAGCAGGGCACAAGTTCGTGAGTATTGCGTCCCAGCCAGAAGCTTTCTTCTATCTTGGCCGGAAACGAGACCAGGGGATCGACTTTCAGTCCGAGGCTGCTAGCCGATTCGATGCCGAAGAAGTTGCCCGAACGCGGTCGATCACCTTGCAAGACGTGCAAAACGAAGGGGATTTGACGTTGTCGCTGAACTGCTCGAAGGGCTGGATGAGTTTGGGACGGCAGTGTCATGGCGTGGCCGTCGCTGGAGACGGAGAAGCTCCTGATCCGAAGCAAGCCGCAGTTCTCACACTGAAAGGGTCTTTGGATGCTCTGAATTGCGCCGTGGAGAAGGTGACGTACCATTCGAAGCCCCCAAAAAATGGCTGGGACGAGATCCATGTGACTCTCAGCCAGGGCCTTGTGGCTGTCCCTGGCGAGGTGACTAGCGCCATGAGCGCCGTCGATGACCCTGGACGAGATGGCAGCTACACGGTCTCGAAACGCATGCTGGTTGAGATTCGTGCAGTGAACGACCCTCCTTCCGTCAGGATGGCCTCAGTCTATTACGCACCATTGAGAGAGTGGGTGAGTCTTACAGAGATCGAGATCACTGACCCAGACTCGGGCGACGGTATCCTGTACGTGAGCATTGCAGCCCGTAGCGGCAAACTTCGAGCGACTCTACCACCGAACGGGCATGGAGGTGGACCCACAGCTTTGCATGCAACGGGCGATGGAGACAGCTCCCAAACGCTCGAGTTTGCTGCCACGGTGGAGCAGGCGAAGGTGATTTTCGGGGCACTCGAGTACGTGTGCGATGCTCGCTACGGCTGCTTGTATTCTCAACGCGACTACGTGACAGTCCAAGTCGACGACAATGGGTTCACAGGTTTGCACGGGCCTCAAGTGACAACCAAGACCGCGGTGGTTATCCTGGTGTAGACTCAGTGCGCAGCGTAGGACAGCACACGTTTTATTGGTTGCGTCCGCGATTCACGTGCGTTCACTAGGATTTTGCAGTACGCCAAGAGCGCTAGCTCGTGCTGTGCTCGGAGGAAGCTGCCTCGTCGGCCAGCTCAAGCGCATTCTCCACGAAGAAAGACTTGTCAAACTCCGACTCCTCCAGCACGCCATCCGCAAAGCTGGCCTTGTATGTCGTCAGCAGCTGCTCGTCGTTCTTGCGCGCTAGCGATTTGAGCATCTTGAGCGCCTTGCCATCCTCAAAAAGACCGTCCTTCTGCAGCTTGTTCAGCATGCGCAGGACGTCGCTGGACGCGGCATCCTCCGTGGGATGCGCAGCAGCAGGCGTAAGCACAGCGTCGACCTGGACAGCATGGCCCGCGTCCGTCAGCTCCACGTAGCCTTCCCACGTAAAAGATATTGAAGCTTGTCAGTAAGAAAACAAGCAAGGCAAACACACGCAGCCACGCACCTTCAATGCAACGCGGGTTCTCCTTCAGCGCTTGGACGAACGGCACGATGTCGGCCTCCGACGGCACGATCACAGCCAGCGGCTGGCCCGGAGCGATGTTATTGCACCCCTCGGCCACCACTGCAATAACATCAGACAACACCATCGTCAGGTGATCAGACCATGGCAGTCAGCATGACAGCGTCTGGCTGTCACTCACACAGGCGCGCGATGAAGCCTTCATCCCCAGACTCGAGCTGGAAGCACAGGTCCGGCGTGTCAATCTGCCAGTAGCAGCAGTAGCAACAACAACAACGTTATACAGTGTCAGTCTCTGGAACAGAATGAAGTCCTGGAGCATTGCCGTACCTCGCACATGTGCGCGCCGTCCTTCACAGACTCACCCTCCTTCACATACCACTTGGTAAGCGTCGTGCTTCCGGCGCCACTGCCCACCTCCTGCACACCTCCCCGCATCAGCAATACTTGAGTCAGTACAATACCCCGCTACACATTGTCACCTTCGCATTCAGCAGCGCACCTTGAAGTCCAGGTCGGGCATGCGGAACTTGATGTGGCTGGGCAGCTCCACCTCGTGCTCCTCCCCGTCGGTATCACTGCTCGTGGAGAAAGCCCCCATTGATTGCAGCGCATTCGCCTTCGGGTAGGCGGCCGCCAGTGCCGCACGTCGTCGCCCATGCGCCGCCAGAGCGCGAGTCGCCAGCCGCATCATGGTCGCCACAGGTGCTTCGGTTAATTAGCGAGTGCGTTCCGAAATTCATGGCTCACTTTTGTGCGACTTGTAAAGGAGTTTTTCACTGTAGACAATAATTTTGCCAAATATCGCAATAGATGAACCGGTCCCGGACTGAACCGGTCCAGTGGGAAAAAGTATCCGGATGTCTGTCCGGATAGAGGTCGCTCGGCAGCCACCACCAATCGCACCCACCTCGCCTACAGGACTTCCATTGGAATTCTCCGCGAGAAACGACAAGGAAGAAGCATGAGGTGCGTGTGCGCCGATCCCTCAGCGAGGCCTCCAATAGTGGCAGCAACAGGATGCAGCAATGGGCAGTGTGCTGACTCTTGTGTGTTCCTTTTGCGTCTATGCTTATTCACTTCGCGCTTCTCCTTGATACAGCAACACCAGCATTGAGAACGCTACCACCCTGAACCTGTCCCTCCGCCTTCGCGGTGGTGGTAAGGTCCACGGTTCGCTGGCACGTGCCGGTAAGGTCAAGGGCCAGACCCCCAAGGTCCCCAAGCAGGAGGACTCGAAGAAGGCGCTGACGGGCCGCGCTAAGAAGCGCTGGCAGTACAACCGCCGCTTCGTGAACGTTGTGGCGGGCATGGGCGGCAAGAAGCTGGGCCCCAACTCGAACGCCGCCAAGCAGTAAGCATGCCGGCAGTCGGATAGGGACACAGTCAGCGGGCGACGTGAGCAGGTGGACGACTACGTGACGACGCAGGTTTTTAGCTCGCCCCGCGCGACTGTTGCAGGCATCAGCATCCCGCTTCAGTGGCGGTGCTGACGCAGCTGCTGCTGTCTTCTCTTCTGTGGCGCCAAGCGACCTCTGTCGTCTCGGTGGCCGTCGTTGGCGTAGATTCGTCGGGAGCTTCGCGGCTTTCGGTGCTCTCGCATATTCCAAATCAACCAATATGTTAAATCCAACGCTGCCTCCGCTCGCTCGGGCTTGGCGTCGCTTTCGCTCTCTCGCAACTTCAGTGTCTTCTTGCGTTTACCTTCTTCCGCGTGGTGGTTCGCTGCCCCTCCTAGTGTATCTGTCGTCTTGATGAAGTTGCCCCTCGGCCAAGCCTATGTCAGTTTCGTGAACGACAAGCTTGCTGCTGACGCTGACGTTACGACGCAATGCGCTCAGCGACGAGATGCCTAAATGCGGCCTGGTGCTGCTGGTCGAAGCAGCCGAGTTGTCTTCTTTTGCCACAAGCAGGCGTAGATCATGTACAGCGATGACTCAGCGGCATCCGAGGTGGAGTCTGAAGTTGAAGATGTCTACGGCGACGGAGGCAGCGAGGTCGCCAGCGTAATTGCTGAGAGCGTCGACGTCCACGAGCCAGCCGTCGGGGTCAAGCAGCAGCCGAAGTCACAGTTGCAGAGCAAGACCGCAGTCTCAGAAGCCTATGACGAGGATGAAGATGGCTACAGCGGCGATTTTGAAGACGACTTCGAAGCGGAAACACCGCCAACACCAGTAGTCAAGGCGCCGTCGCCGACTCGCTCGGCCATTAGTCGTCGCTCTGCACTACAGTTCGATGACTACGAGTACGACGAAGCCTCGTTCGAAGAAGAAAGCCGCCGCTCAAGTCAGCGCAGCTTGAGTCAAAGCAACCGCGTTGTGGATCTCTCCGTTCGTGCGGCTTCGCCTTCGTTTCGACCGGCGCCTGCTTCAGAGATCACCAACGAGTTAGCAGGAGCGACTTTCTTGCTTCCAGCTGAGATTCTTAAGCCCACGCAAAAAGTGCTCGCGTCCGTCGCGGAAGAAGAAGCCGAAGCCATCGCTACCATGCAGAGCAAGCAGTTTTCGTTGCTGCTGCGCAAAGTCGAGAGCAAATTCGAGGATGAGGTCGAGGAGCTCCGTGAAAAGAACGCCTTGCTCATGTGGAAGGAACGCGAGCTGAAGGCGTCACTTCGTCGAGCGAAAGAAGAGCTCACCATGCGAAAAGCACGGATTGAGAAGAAGCGCCGGCGCGCTGCTGACAGACGCCGTGAGCACGAACGAGCAGCGGAGCGTGTGCAGCAGGAACTCGCAGCTGCCCAGGCATCCGTCGATGAGCGAGACCGCCGTATCCAAGGACTGCAAGAGGAGTTTGCTGAGTTGCGAGGAATGCTTCAAACTGTGGAGCGAGAGAAGCACGAGGCGGAAGGACGAAACTTGGCGCTTGCGGAGAAATTGCAGGCGGCGCTGGGCAACTTCCACCAGCTCACGTGCAGCTTCGAAGAGGCAGTAAACGCCAAGCTGGCCTCCGAGCAGCGTATCGAGGAGCTGAAGGGCACGCATCGAGTGCAGCGGGAGGTGTTAGAGCACAAGTGCCAGGTTGATGTCGAAGCTGCACGTCGAGCACTCACCGAGGAAGTTGCAGCGCGTACTGCAGAGCGGCAGACGCTGCCAGAAATCCACCAACGCATCGTGGAAGCGGAGAAGGAGCGCTTTGAGAAGCTGGAGGCGGCACTACACAAGCAGATGCGTGAGCTGGAATCGCGTGCTGCGAAGGACGCTTTGACGCACGCTGCCGACTTGGCTCGGGCCACGGAGGCCAAGCATCAGGCGGATCAGCGAGCAGATCGACGGATACAAGAGGAGGTTGACCGGGTACGTTTGCCTCGGCGCTGTGGCAGCCTTGCCAGTCACCTTGCTCTAACGCGTTGGACGGTCCTTAGATTGCACGCGAACGCGACGCTGTGGACGAGCAGCGACGGGAGCTGCTGGCGTCGATGGCCCGCACGAACGCTCGCTTCGACGAGGAGAGAGGCAAGATGGAGGCCAGGAGCTGCGACCTGGACGCTCGACGGTCTGAGCTGGCGGATGAGCGTGCTGAGCTCGAGGCTCGCAATGGATATCTCGAGCAGCGCGCGCGAAGGCTGGAGGAGGACGAGGCGCTCGTGGAGAGGCGTCGGTCGGAGCTGGCCGCCGTGGGGCGCGAGACGCTGGAGCGGTCGCACGCGCTTGCCCGGCGCGCCCAGGAATTCGCCGACGCCGTCGCCGAGCGCGAGAAACTGCGCACGCTGGTGAAGGTGTTGACAGAGCGCTCAGAACGGAGCGAGCAGCGCGTGATGATGCTTGAGCAGGACCGCGAGAAGTTGGAGGCGGCGGCGCAGGCGCTGCAGCAGGAGCGGCTGCTGGTGGCCAAGCAGCGCGTGCAGTCGCGCTACTTCCTGGACGGCGCGCGCAAGCTCGAGGGCATGCTGCAGCAGAAGAACAGCGTGCTGGAGGCGGCGGACAAGCGCCACAGGACCGACGCCGGCAACCAGCTCGAGCATCGGCGGTGACAATGTTGAACATGTTCAAGTCGCATTTCACAGATTAGTTTTGTATTGACACACCAATGATACTACGGTACTACTTCTTGACTTCGTCTCGTCGTCGGCATTCCTCGCGACCCGTCGATCTTCGCCCGGCGCGCATTCGCCTCCAGTCTCGTGTCGCAGGGGACAATGTGGCTGCTCAGCCTGAGCCTGGGCTGCTGTCTGTGCGTGTGCTGCTGTTGCTGCTGCTGCTTCGCGGGGCTCTTCGACGAGGGCAAGGTCTCACCGTTGCCCGTGCCCTCTAGGCGGACCGCGGCAAGGGCTTCTCGGCCGACTCGCCGCGCACGCGCAACAGAATCCCGCTAAAGAACGGTCGTAAGCCGCCGCTCGGAGGATCTGCGCTGCTGCTGCTGCTGTTGGGGGGGATGCCAGGCTCCTCCTTGTCCATGCTCACGCGCAGACCGGACGACGCTCTCGACTGCTCGAACGGACTCTCCGAGATGCGCTCCACGGTCGGCACCTGCAACCCCAGCGGCCACGGTTGCATCTTCTGCGAGTCGCTAGCTACTGGCGCCGCTGGTTTGGCTTCTAAGTCTTCCTGCTCGTCGGCCTCCATGTCCACGTCCGCAGTCTCCTCCGTCTCCAGCCGCTGCATCTTGGCGGGCGGCCACAGCGTCGTTGTGTCCTCTGGCCGTTCACGTGGTGTCGCTACTGCTACGGCTGCTACCCGTAGCGCTGTTGCTGGCGTGCCATGAACCGAGTCGCGCAGGTATCCTAGATCAACAGGGTGCTGTTTGTAGTTCGACAGTCGTTGTGCAGTGATGGCGGCGGCTGCCACCACGCTTGCTGCGGATATAGACGGCCTCGCCTCCGCTGACGGTGTCGTCGCTGTGCTGTTTGCTCCTGATCGAGGCGTCGAGGCTCCAGAGCCAAAGCCGAAGCCAAGTGTGCTGCGAGGTGTGAGGTTGTTGGCGATGTACGACCGTGGAGTATTGCTCTCGTTGAAGAAGGCGCCGTGGTGGCGCGTTCCTCGTGCGTGACTGTGCGCTCGCCCGTGGGCATCGTGTACCGACCGAGTGGAAGTCGTCGAGCGAATGGAGATGTTTGACTGGGCGGACGCGTCCGAGTAAGCGGACGGGGTGCGCGGCCCGCCGCCATTGCCCATGTAAAGATCCATCAGGTTCATCTCGTTGTGTGCGATCGTGCTGCTGGATGTAACGGAGGACGTAGATATATCCGACATGTTTCCATCATCGTCTTGGCCCCCACGTGCTTTCTGAACGCCCATGTTGCACACGGAGCAGATGCGAACGTTCTTGAGCGTCGTGCCAGGAACCTCGACGGACTTGAACACGCTGCACTTACCACAGATGACTTCGCCGCAGCTTCTGCAGTGGTGGCGCGGACGGAACGTTCCAAAGGTCCGGCTGCAGACAGCACAGTGCAGTCGCTCGTGGTTCGGCACCCATTGCCTCTTGTCGACAAAGGTGCAGGCGTTCATCTGTTGCTTGTCAATGATGCGGCGGATCTGCACGATGCTGTTTACGAGCTGAGACTCGGCCGTCTTGAACGCCCACTGCGATGGGAAATAGCCGCCGGGATCGAACCGCGCTACGTGATGCACGCGCACAACGTTCGGCTCGGCACGGTCAGTGCGGTACATGTAGCCGGCCAGGATCTTCGCGCGAACGAGTCCGTGCGAGTTCTCTAGCGACGGGCATTCGTTGATCTCGATCGAGCTGAGAATGCGAATGTACATTTCGTTGCCGAACGAGTCCACGATCTTGTCCTGCACCTCGAGGCAGCAGTAGTCGCGGTGCGACACGATGGGCGTGGGTGTCTTGACAGCGTACCACTTGATGCCGATGTAGCGGAAGGGTGCGAGCGGCGTGCGTGGCACGACGGTGACCAGCACGGCGGCGTCCATCACCGCGGGATTGAGCTTCTTCATGAGCCTGCGGAACAGCACGTCATCGTGCGCCGCGTACGCGCGGCCGACCTGCTCCAGCGAAGCCGAGAGCTGGCCCTTGCCGCCCACCTCGGCGATATTGGACTTGTAGGCCGTGGGGCCGCGCGTCTGGCCGAAGTTGCGGTAGATGGCCACGCCCTTCTTCTCGCGCATGGGGATCCAGCTATTCTTGTGGCAGTCGCTCAGCGCGAAGACTTTACGGATCGAGGCCTCGGCGAACTCGATATACTGGCGCCGCATGTCCTCGGACACGCGCACGTTCGTGTTGAAGAAGCCCTTGGGCAGCGGCAGCGACGTCGACATGGATGCCTGCCTTGCCTAAATAACCTGCTTCGATCTGCGACGGCGGCGTGTAAAGGGGGAGTGTGACGACGATGGCTCCGGCGAAATGCTTCGTGTCGTCGTGTCCGGCGTCTGGGGGGCGCTGCGTAACTGGCGACGAGCTCGTAACTGCGGACCGGGAACGTCAGTTAGGATCAGCGCGGCGTGCCCAGCTGGTGACTAACGTGGTGGAGCTGCGGTGCTGGGAATGAACTGGCCAAGTTCGCGTCTTGGGGTGCAAAGGCTGGCTGAAAGCACCGGCCAATCACGTGTGCGTGCGTGCCGGTCTGATTTGGACTGACTACGCGCTGACGATTGATGGAAGGCCCTGGCCTGCAGACTTCAGAGGTCATCCATGACGAATTCACTGCGAGTTCCTTCCCAGGTATCAAGACCAGGCATCAAGAAGTCCATGACAATTATGATGACATTTTCTTGTCGCTGATGCCGAGTGAGTTTTGAGATTTAGGCCGTGCTCGCAAGAACACGCCGGCTTTTTGGAAATGAGCATCTAAATTTGAGAACACCAATTAGACAAACCAGATGTATTCGTTTCTAATAGATCTCAAACGCAGTTACTAGAGAACTTTCGGAGTGCCTACGATTTCAGATTCACAGGGACTAGGGTCTCTATCTTAACTCAACAGTGTTTAGGTTAAAACTAGAGGACGTCTACCTAAAATAGGCTCCGCGAATTGGAAGTGCATTGCCTCACTCCAACAATGGTGTTCGTCGCGCCAAAGCTGTCGGCAGAAGAAGCTTTTTACATCCTAGCTGCTGTGTGGGTGCTGTCCAAGAGGAATAAGAGGAGATTCGCAAGAATTATGAGTGTTCTGGAGCAGCAGAACTGTTTCCGTATACGAGATGCAGCACCCCCTGTCGATAGAAG
>AWVW02043679.1:0-15224 GCA_000500225.2 Phytophthora pinifolia
ACTCGTCATATGCGTCGCAACTACGAAAGCCGCGCCGAACCTGACCATATTTTAATGCCGAGTTGTGTCGTAAGTTGTACACAACGTAGTGACCAGCAGCTTCAATTGAATGCCTTCTGTTTCCAGCCAGAGACTCGCTGGTCGTGGACCGTTGAGAAGATCCCATGCCACGTCACACGTGCTCCAATGCCGTGCCGTAACGGTCTGCACGCCACGCTTGCTTCAGCTTCAGGTGGGAGGTTGGTGTCGAACTCAAGTGAAGAGGCGTTGGCGTTGAACGTTGACGTTACTCATGCGATGCTGCAATTCAAGCAGGAAGGAGTCAAGTTTTGTCCGTTCGCAGGTTGCGAGCGACTGGCATGGTCGCCGTCGAGGCAATTGATGGCTTGAGCTCCGTCCGTTTCGGGTTCTCGATTCCAATAGCAACCTTGGCATCAGCTCCTTTGGTGACGGCACTGGGAAGCTGCTCCATTCTCTCGTCGCATTGACCCCATCGGTGATCGCTCACTCTTCCTTTTCGCCCGGACACGGCTGACATCGTCTGAGCACCTTTCCAGCCTCTAGGACTATTCTTCCTATCCAGTGTCGTGCAGGATGAAGCCCTTTCGAAGGTCACGCTTTTGCGCAGCTGCTGCTGTGCTCGCGGTGATGTCGACGCAGCACGCACAAGTGGAGGCTTGTACTGCCATTGCGGTGACAAGAGGCGCGAGTGTGGACAACTCAACGCTGATCGCGCACACGGACGATGCCGGCGACAGCGCCTCCGACCTGCGTCTTGTGCGCGTTCCAGCGCAGGACCACGAACCGGGCAGTAAACGAGCCGTCTACAACTTCAACGGCGGATACCCGCGTGTGGTGGCGCCCGACCGTGGCATCCACTACCAGCCCGTGAACAACCCCGAAACAGGTGTGGCCGAGGAGTACGCGATGCCGATCGGCTACATCCCGCAGGTAGAGCACACGTACGCGTACTTCGACCAGGACTACGGGATGATGAACGAGGTGCAGCTCAGCATTGGTGAGAGCACGTGCGGCGCCAAGACTGCCGGCTGGCCGCTCGACGTGACTGGCGGTAAGAACTTGTTCGGCATCGCGGAGCTCTCCAAGGTCGCGCTCGAGCGGTGCGCGACCGCGCGGTGCGCCGTCGACACCATGGGCACACTGGCAGAGCAGTACGGCTTCTACAGTGAGGACAGCGGCGACATGGCCAAACCCGACTTCGGTGATTCGGCCGAGGCGCTTGTCGTGGGCGACAAGCTCGGTGAGGTCTGGGTCTTCCACGTCATGACGGGCAAGGACAACAGCGGTGCGGTGTGGGCGGCCCAGCGCGTGCCCGACGGTCATGTGACGGTGGTCGCCAACGGCTTCATGATCCGCGAGATCGACCTGAGCCAGCCCGACTGGTTCATGGCCTCGAGCAACGTGCTTTCGTTCGCGGAGGAAATGGGCTGGTGGAACCCCAAGGGCGACAAGCCCTTCGACTTCACGGCGGCCTACGGCTTCGCGGATAAGGACGCCATCGGCCCGCTGTACACCGGTCGCCGCGTGTGGCGGGTGTTCGACGTGCTGGCGCCATCGCTGCAGCTCGACGCGCGCCTCGGCAGCTTTTCGCAGTACGCAACTTACCCGTTCTCGGTCAAACCCGACCGCGGCGTGGAGGTTTTCCAGATCATGGACCTGCTCCGCGATCACTACGAGGGCACGCGCTATGACATGACTAAGGGTCTTGCTGCGGGCCCGTTCGGAGCCCCCGTTCGGTGGTCGGGCAGCCCCGGTGGCGTCATTGGCGGCTGGGAGCGACCGATCTCCATGTACCGCACGCTGTTCGCCTTCGTGCTGCAGATTCGCAGTCACAAGGGCCCCGACGCCGTTGGCGGCGTTGCATGGTACGCTCAGGATGCACCGCACGGCTCGGTCTTCGTACCGTTCTCCTGCGCGCAGCACGACGTACCGGAGTCGTACTTGGTGGGTCGTCAGAGCATGTTCCACCCGCAATCCGCTTGGTGGGCCTTCAACTTCGTCAACAACTGGAGCTTGCTGCGCTACAACTCGATGAGCATCGACGTTCGCGGCAAGATCGACACCTTGCAGAAGGAAGCCTTCGCTCTGCGTCGGAAGATGGAGCGTGATGCGCACGAGGCAGGTTCCATGAGTGAGTCTCAGCTGGTGACCCGCCTGCAAGCTCAGAGCAACGAGTTCGCCGAGCAGGTCGTGGCGCAGTGGTGGCAACTCGCGTGGACGCTCGTGGCCAAGTACAGCGACGGCTACATGACGACGGGTGAGGCTTCCGACCAAATGACGTCGATCGGTTACCCGGCGTGGTGGCTGCAGGCCAGTGAGTTTGCGACGTGGCCCGGCGATACCTTCAAGCCCAAGGCCAGCATGCGCAAGCAGCTCTTGGGCGTCGATAGCGCGACAGCCCAGGGCTTCGTGCGTCAGGCTGTCATGGCCAACAGCGTGGAAGTCGAGGGCCGCAGCTACCCCCTTGCCGTCGGCTGGGTCATGCTCGGTGCGGTGCTCGGTGCTGGCATGTTGGCGTTGGCCAAGCGCGAAGGCCGCCGTGCCGGCTACACCGCGGTGGCGTAGTTGCTCGCCCCAACGTACACGAGTACTGGATACAGGACTTTATGGAGCCCGTGGAAGCAGTGAGCCTTCGCGATGACAATAGACGCATTTCATCCCAATGTTGCTTCACCATTTGCTCGACTTCTGGTGTCCTGTCATGACAGCCACAGGACACTCACTGCAAGGCTCACAACGAGCACAACGCTGTCACCCCTATCGACACCGACAGCCAACGCTGCTGGAGGCTCGTAGGCGCGAGTCGAACACCGTGAAAACGACTTGTTCTCCGCGTAGACCCAGCTGCCGGACACGCACGTGGACTCGGCGATGCTGGTATTGATGGACCCGATCGTCTTGGCCTCTTGGATCTCCGTCAAGCACCCGATGTTGCCGCACACCTCGTCGAGGTAGAGCCGGTAGAAGTGCGAGTAGACGCACTTGTCCGCCACCTCCACGCACAGCGAGCGGCATGGCGGTAGCGGCGGCGGCGGGGATCCGCTCGTGCTGGCGCAGCTCACGCGCGTGCCGTTGACCTCGCGCTGGAAGGTGGTGGCCACCCACGAGAGGCAGTGGAAGTTCCACACGAGCGTGTGGCAGGCCGCCGTGTCCTTGAACTGCAGCTGCGAGCCGAAGGGGCTGAGCGCCAACGTCTTGGCGTCCAGGTCCTCGCACACGCCCTGCTTCTCCAGCTGCGTCGTGGACTCTCTATCAGTAAGGGCCAGAAGGCAGGCAGGCAGCTCGTTAGTGAATCGACCGCCGGTCAGCAAACACGCGCTACCCGAGTCTACACAGCCAGCCGCACCTGGAGTACCCGCTCACGGGGTCGAACAGGTACTGCCCGTTCATGATGGTGCAGTACTGGAGCCCCGCGCACTTGACGCAGTGCTGGGGGTCAAACGCTCCGACGGCGGTGGCGCCGGCCGCAACACTCGCAGACAAGGCCACGACGGCAATGGAAGTGATGAGCAACGCGGCCCAGCGCGAACGGAGACCGCGGCGTTGGCCTAGTCGAGGAGGTTGAAGTGCGCTCGCCACATTGCGGCGGTCAGCGGCAGGATGAGTCATCGCTGCGTTGCTGTCACGGCCACCGCGGCCTTGCTGGTCTGCCGGCAGCGAAAAGTATGCGCTCTGCACTGCGCAGTCGAGCTGGTCTGGTGGTAGTCGCTGAGCAGCGAGCTGAATGTTGCAACGGGCGAGGATATCGACTGATCGCGACGCTTGAGCGGCGGGCAGCAATGGATCCAGCAGCGTGGACCTGCCGCCCCTCGATCATGCCGTTGAGCACGTACACGTCGCCGAAGCTTCAGGGCGAATTTTGGCCAGCCGTGAGCAAGACCGTCGCGGTGCGGGTGTCATGCCTCACAGCGCCGATCCCGACTTTGCCCCTTCCAGTGATGAAGCGTGGCAGCTTGCTCGGGCGTTCCTGAGATCGGCCGATTCCGCCGCCAGCGCGCCCTCGGCTGCTTGCTCGTGGTAGCGCCATTTTGCTGACAGGCAGCTCATTAATCGTGAAGCGCGTGCACAGTGCCAAACCATTGGCGCGTGCAAAAAGCGCCTCTTCGCAACCGCCTTGCCCACTATCTGCAGCTGGAATGAATACCGGTACATCACCAGCCGGGTCACCCAGCACCTACCTGGCGACGGCATTGGACGTTGCTCGGTGCAGCTCGACGAGTTCTCGGTATCGGAGCCCGTCGCGACACCTGATATCGCTGGTGCCAAAACACGGTAGCTTGGGAAGGGATGGACAGGACAGCTGCTTTGCCCATCTCCCTTCTAACCTTTTTAAGTAGATAATACCGTTGGCGCGCGACAATTCATGACATGTAATATCGCTTAACAATGGAATACAAGTACACGTTGGTATACTTATATCATGGTTCACAATCGACGCAGGCAATGTCAGCTATCGCTTAGCGCAGGTTAGGGTGCGATCCGGTGGCCCCGCAAGAGGCGATGGCTGTTCAATCGAACATCAGGCTGTAAAGCGCTCGCAACTCGCGCGGACGCACACTTGACTCGCCTGCGCCACTGGCCCGCAGCGCCCCGATCCCCGCGCACTCTGATCTCTTCAGCCTCGAGCGCAAGCCGAATCCCCGCAAAGCCCCATCCCAACTCTAATGCAGGCGAACCGGCCCGAGGTGGCCGCCTACTTCGAGGCGCTGCTGCAGTCTCGGCTGCACTGCCCGCCCATCCGCTGCGGCTTCGCGGGCGACGCCAAGGGCAAGGCCATGTTCGCCGGCAAGGCGCTCAAGGCCGGCGAGCCCATCTGGACCGAGGCGCCGTTCGTGGCCATGCAGCACGAGGACAACAAGGAGTTCGTGGACTGCTGCGACAACTGCTTCGTGCCGCTCATCGACAGCAAGGCCTGCTGGGCGCGCGTGGTGGCCAGCTCCACCGAGGTGGAGGGCGAGGCCGCCCCCGCTGACGAGGCCGCAGCCAGCGAGGCCGACTTCGAAGCCGCCATCGCCTTTCTGCAGAGGGAGGGCGGCAAGAGCCCCGAGGAGAGCTACTTCTCCGTCTTCAAGCTGGCCGAGCGCCAGGTCAAGTGCGACTGCGGCGTCGTGTACTGCTCCGACACGTGCAAGCAGGTCGCCTACGCGCAGCACCACGCGCTGCTGTGTCCGCACTCGGAGGAGCGCGACAACGACATGGGCAAGTTCCTCAACCACACCATCGTGACCAACGAGATCTTCCAGTTGGCGGCCAAGGTCGTGGTCAAGATTCTGCTGCTCTTCGTGGCCACGCAGGACATGGCGCAGGCCCGTCAGCCCGTCGATATGTTCTGCAAACTGCCGTGGTGGGATGTGGTCACGTCCGAGGACGACCTCGAGGAGGGCGAGACCCTCGACGAGTACCGCGACAGGTTCCGCTCGCTGATCTCCCAGACCTTCGACTACTTTATGGCCGGGCTCAAGGAGAACCTCGCCCATCTGGAGCGCCATGGCAAGCTCAACGGCCTCTCGGTCGACGCCGTGCTGAGCTCGTGCGATGAGATTCTGAACGTCGACTTCTTCAGCTGCGTCGTGGGCATGTTCGAGATGAACAACATCAGCATGGAGATCGACCACCCGTTCCACGCGCTGGGCGAGGCGCTCAGTGAGGCCAGCCCCGAGGAGAAGAAGGACATGCCGCCCGTCTTGGCGCGCGTCAAGGCGGCCCTCGAGAAGTTCGCCGAGGAGCACAAGCACCAGCTCTGCGATGAAGACCACGACCACGAGCATGACCACGACGAAGACGAGTGCTACGCGCTGGACGAGGATTTTGTCGGCGTGGAAGGAACGGCCCTCTTCTCGGGCATCTGCACCATGAACCACAGCTGCGACCCCAACTGCACCGTGCTGTACACCAAGGACGGCGCGGCGCACGTTTTCGCGGTGCAGGATATCGCGGTACGTGTGGCATGGCACGATGCTGGCGACCAAGTGCGCTGAGGTTCTCACTTGTTGCGTATTGTAGGAGGGCGAGGAGCTGTGCATCTCGTACATTGACGTGGACCAGGAAGTAGACGAGCGCGAGGAATGCCTTCGGTATGTGCCTCGTCCGAGTGACGGGCCTGCGCTGGAGAAAGGGGCGGCCTCTCCTTGACTAACTAATGTCCGATCGTTCTGTTTGTTGGCGCTTGTGCCCGCCCAAGCAGGGAGTACCAATTCGTATGCCAATGTGCGCGGTGCGAGGAGGAGCGAAAGGCATAGAGCCTGGCAGGTGCCCCGCCCGTTCAACCAAGATCCGCCACTTGTGCTATCAAGACCCGAGCTCCCGGCTGGAATCTACCGACTGGGACGACGACCAGCTTCGCCGAAGCTGCGGCCTTGCAGTCAAGAACCATAGCTTGCGGCTCTCTCTGTGTGGACGCGTCTGGCTGTTTGTGCCGTCCATCTTGCAAGATGAAGAAAAGTCTCAGGCGTCCGCCGCTTGGCATGTTATGAACCAATTCAAATTAAAATTCGCTAAGGTTTCCAGCTTCTGTGGATGAATATCGTGAAGTTGCTGTACACAGTAACTTTTGAGTATGGTCACGTGGACCAATCAATAGCTCTATTCATTATTTTAGCTAATCACACGCTACCTCGGCGGTATTTTGGCCAATGCAAAAGGGTAGGGGTATATTTAATCACGTGGCCGACGCATGTTGCTGTCGGTCAGACATGTGCGCGTCGATACTGGAGTTAAGTTATTCGCACATTTGCCGGATATCAAGCAGCCAGCCGACACTTCACTATACTAAGTATGAGCGTTCAAGACGTCGCCCCCGAGAATACAAAGCGAGCACAGACGACCGCGATCAACCTCTTCAAGGGTTTCCTCGCCTCGGAGAACACCACGTTCGATTTCGTCCGAACGACACTCCTGGCGGACAGCAAGGGGGCAGCCTTCGTGAAACTGCTGGACTGTTTTGCCATGCACCTCGCATTTGCTCAAGGCCGAGGTGGTGAGCTGCGCAAGCGAAACACCGTCATGAGCTACTACCGCAACGTCAAGAACTGGTTGCTCGACGACTTTCCCTAACATCGTCATGTCATTGACCAGAGGCTTCTCGAGATGAGAACGCTACTGCATCAAGAGAAACCGGTCAGCAAGGCCCCCGCCTGTACCAAGGACGATTTGCGCTCTCTAGTCGACGGTCTCTACTTCGACGCGAGTTCGGCCACGGAACACCAAGACGCCGTGCTTCTGAGCATCATGTGGTACGCTTTTGGACGAGCATCCGACCTGGCCTTCGTCCGAAAGAGCAACTCGGTCGCTTCGGGCAATGTACTCGTCATTCGTCTGAAGAACAAGGTCTCCGTCTTTTCCCGGACAAGAAATCGTTCATTATGTGTCCCCTCCACGATATTGGCATGGCGTTAGCGATGTAATCGTTTCCAGTGCCGTCGGCTCTCGACATCAAACACCAAGGCCATCGGAGACAACGCCACCCCATCGATGCTGAATCTTACGCCGCTGACTGACGTCAACTCCATTGTGACGACGAAGACATCGGTGAAGTTTCCGCGTCGGAAACGACGACTGAACCTCCCAAACGACCGCTCCAAAGGATACGTCAACAGGGTGGCCAAGGGAGCAAGTAAGCGTCAGGTTAAGGCTCGTGAGTCGATTGGCTATCGTACCATTCATTTCGTCGAGGTGGTGCGCAGCACGCGAACGCTGATTCGTCTCTGAGCCCGTAGTGGATTTTTGACCGTGGAATCTGGAACATGACGGCTACAAACAAGGCGTTCGCGTATGTCTTCAACACTACAATAGAGGACAGGAAAGTCTCAAAAGTTCTGAGCGATTGGAGTGCAGATGAAAATCCAACGGTACCTTCGTTGGCGAGTTTCGATTCCSCAACGAGAACGAAGATTCGCAAGCTGGTGMGTCTTCTGTTTGCGTCAAGCATGGCTCTCGAAGACARGTCCGTGACCTGAATCAAGATAGCCACGAASAGGTCAGCTACTTGMTSAKCAAGTAGCTGACCTGTTCATGGCAATCTTTGATTCAGCACTTTCCTGAGGTCAACGAGCGATACCCRATGAGTCCGTACACCTCGCGCATGCGCATGTGTCTGGTCTCGCTTGACGTGGAGATGCCATAGTTACTTGCGTAGAGCGTGGAGCTGAATCACAAAGCGAGCGAAGTCAGAGGTGATGAGGAGAACGCCATCACACGTGAAATGGAATTGATAAGCCGCCAGAACGCTGTGATTGCCCAGCCCATCGGCGAGAACAAAACGTTGTTTGCTCGGGTGACTGAGCTGGAGAACCCAAAGCGGAACAACGAGGATGATGACAGCGCTACACTCGACACGACGACGGTTCTGTCTGCACCCTCAACCACCACATCGTCCTTCAATGTAGTCAAGTTAGTGCGCTTGCGAAATATTGTTTCGAGACATGAATTTGCTGATCCAGGGGTCCGACGCCACGAAGCGAATCGGGTCTTCTTCGTGCTCTTCTTCTGTACGACTCTGGTGAAACTCCAAAGCTATCAACGCGATCCAACTCCGCGAAACCTTCTTCATTCTGAAGCACCTCTCGTATCAGATCGACGAGATCGCATTCAACAGCACCAATCAAAGGACGTCGACCTTCACCCACGATGCGAAGGCGAGCACCATGCTCTGTCGTAATCTGCTCGCGGTCTCTCCACCCCTGGCGAAAGCACGATGCTGTAATGCGCCACCCACGTCGTCGAAAGTGGGCTTCGACGCGTGACGGTACCCCTCCTCCTTCAGTCCCAATCCAATGGCTTACTGCTTGATGCTGATTTCGACACTTCTTCGGGCCGACCTTGGAACTTAGAGAGTGTGAAAACAACTCCTCGCTAGCTTGCTTCGAGCCATTCGTTTTCAACCACGGAAAATGACTGGCATTGCAAGCGCGTTCTATTTTTATACAGCGCGTGTTTTAATCGAACAAGGTTCTATTCCATGCGAGCTTTTTATTCGGTATTTTACGTTAGGTAGAAAAAACTCTGCCACTATGAAACCGTGCTCAGTCCAAGATTTCCCTTCTAATCAACAAATGGTGTGCCTTTAATCTCTATTCCCCAGCTATACCACGGGTGGTGTGAAGTTCTCACACTTGTTATAAGTAAAGCACGCTAACTTGAGCTCGTGCCTTGTGTGTAATCTCCAGTCCCTCAGCGCTTTTTCCTCCGACTCCCTGCGACGAATTGTCATGGCGCCGCTGCAGGTGGATGACCGCGTCGTTGGAAAAGCGCTCCGGATCAAGGACAAGCGAGGAACAGTCATGGCGCGTGCACACCGGGTCAAGGCAGCGTTGGTACGACATCCTGTGGGACTGAGCGTGTCGTCGCTCGATCGTTGTATGCTGAAAGCACTTGGGTCCCTCCTGACGCCCAGATTTGTGTGCCTGATGAGCCCGTGAGTGGCCCGACCATTGACGACGAGGGCTACGGCACCGAGGACTCGGTGCGCTATTTGTTCGGGCCTAGCTCGTATAAGACGATGGGGAATGCAGCGACGCGGCTGCACACGGTCCCTAATGTTGACGACATAGTTGTGTGTCATGGCGTGGAATGGAAGCCAGTGACCAGTGGCTTCCATGGTTGATGCTAGGGCCCGATCAAGACATACGACGTCGTTTCGCTGGACGTTTACGCTGCAGCTAGGTGCTACAGAGTACATCAAGTACTTATATTTGTTCTACCCGATGTCAACACTCCAATACACACTCACGTTTACGAATGTCGTACTTACTAGTCGGCGTCATGGCTCCTTGTCTATTGCGGAGTTACGACAGCGACGTTGTATGGGTACCCGGTCCATCTACCCACGTGGCGATGGCGCCTTCTCCCGGGCGAGGCGACAGTAGTGACAGCGAAGACGAATGGGAGCTTGGCAGCAACACCCACGTACGACGTTCGGGAGATCTTGGACTCGTCTACCTCACCAACTGGGAGTCCTCCGAAGAGCCCGCCAAAAACCTGCCGCCGCGCATGGTGTCTGCCTTCCACCAGCGACGTCGAAGTCTCGTGCGCCGGGCCTTCATCGAAGAAGAAGCTCGAGGAGGCCGTGCGCAATCAATCGCAGCCGTCAACGCCAAGACGCCGACGCCCACTTCGCCGACTTCGTTGGGCCGTAGATGCCTAACCAAACACGACGAACATGCATCCGCATTGTTGCACATTATCCAAGTATATTACCCGTGATGTGGAGCAAACCAAGGACGCCTCCGTACAACGAGGTGTACACCAAGTTTGGATGCGTCTAGGCCACAGGGATCAGGGGCGGAACAACGAAGTTAAACACCATGTTTCACCGGCCTCTTCTCCTTCATCCTCCTCCACGAGCCCTGTAACAAAATTGAGAGGTAAGCAACCCAGAAGCAAATCTCACGAGGCTTAAACTTACCAATCTCAGCCAGCGCCGCTCCCGCTCTGCATGTTGGTCGATGTAGTTGTGTGTATACTGCGTGGGGCCCCGCCTCCCCACGCGCGCGAACGCCCCGTGCTCATCGGCGCCGCTCCCGCTCTGCATGTTGGCCGATGTAGTTGTGTGTATACTGCCCTTGGGCGCGTGAGGCGCCGCTCCCGCTTGTGCTGCTGTTTTCGTTGTGGTGCATTGGCCGGCCGTGGTCCTCTTGATTCGTCCTCACACTTTCAGCAAATGAGATGTTTCGTGTTTTTAGCGAATCTAACACTATGTACTGACTATCAAACTGACCTATCAAACTGACCAATCAAATTGGTGTCGGTAGCCGTCGATCGATGTCGGCAATTTTACGCTATGGAAGGCCGTATGGCAAAATTCTATTTTAACCCTTTCGTTTCCTCCGCCGTACATCATGTACGTTTTACCAAAAAGCGGTAGAGCGCGAACAGGTAGCATATTAAAGGCAAGTATAAAGTATTCGGGTGCACCTTATTTTGATCGCGCTATTTTTGCAGTGTCAGCCAATCACTCACCAGAGTCTACCTGAATATCTGCGTAGAACAATGAATATGCGCGCAGCACTATTGTGTTCATTCCAGTACAGTGCTCCAGAATCGACCGGCGTGTACGTGGCGCTGCTGCTCACGCGGTGCCTGGAGTGCGCTGGAGGTGAGCAAGGCCTGGATGTAAGACGGCTGCGATGGACGTGGCGTTGCTGTTCGGGGTGCACCTGAAGTGTGAGCCTGAGGTGATCAAGGCTAAGATTGCGGGTAGTACGGCCGGTGGGTACGTGGCGCTGCCGTTCAGGAGGCGCCTGGAGTGCGCACGCTGGAGCTGATAAAGTTCGAGATTGTCGATGAGCGGTCCGCCGCTGGTTCGGCCGGTGTGAACGTTGTACGACGTTCGGTGTGTTCGCTTCGCTCTAATCAAGGCTGACAAGCTGCGATACCGCGTTTTCCTCAAGCCGATAGTCGGTGCCGTGGCGCGTCCAGTGGGTGCTGATAGCGGCCGAACAAGGGCGTCGCGCGAACCCAGTACGGAACGCCAGAGCGCTGGGTCTTGTGATATCGTCGGAACAAGGGGCATCATGAGCTCAACCGGCTTGTGTGAGCGACGATGGAAATCCAAACTAGATGTAGATGATATCGACCGACGTAGCTTCCAATTGTATAGGGTGCTAATGGAAAGAACGATCTTTCACAAGAGCATCGAATGCGGTCAAGGCGAACAGTCGTCATTTTGGATTTGGACTTCGAAGCTCTTCGTGCTTTCCTCGCAAGGTTCTCCGTTTGGTGTTGAGCTCCCATGACCCGCAAAAAGAAACCAGACCCGCAACTGACCCCAGAGGTCTCAAGTTCAAAGCGAACGACACGCAGCAGCGCTCCCTCAAATGCATCGGCTTCATCGGAAGGTATTTCAATCTATCCTAAAATTTCGTCACTGCCCATGTCTAAGTTTTACTACTGATAGGAGGCGGGAGTCGCTTAGAATTTGTCCATGCGTGGCATGCTCTTCGCCGAGCTGGGTGGTTTGCAACGCCGCCACGTGGTAGGGGTTGTCTAGATAAACGTTACCGCTATGTTCGCCCCAATGGCAACCCTGATGGCATTGAAGGTGACGGTTATTTCTTGGGAGAGATTGATGCGGTTGATTACTTCAAGGGCCAGGCCGAAGATTCACCTAACGGCGGAGTGATAAGAACTGCTTGTGACGAAAGTGTTGTTAATGAGGGTTCGGACATCAACGAACTGTCTTCAAACGACTTGGATTTCGTGCCAAGCTTGGAAGAACCTGATGGGCTTGCTAATGATTCAACTAAGACGTGCTATACAGCTCGTGATGTTCACCGTGGTGATAACAATCAAGAACTTCGATGTGGAGTTGACGACGTTCGATCTAGATAAAGTACTCGCATTCAGGCTAATGGAGAAACTACATTATGCGCTGTCTGTCTGACCGATTGCTCTATGGACCGCAGTTGTACCAATTGCAGTGCATTCATGCATCACTTTTGTTCCCACGATGTTACAAGGTCTTTCGAGCTTCGCACTACGGGTGGTGACCTCATGGAGGATTTTGGTGATCATTGTTTCTGTAGCCGTGAATGTTACACAGCGATTTCATCTACAACCGCAGCGCATGAAGTGCCGTCGCTGGTGTCTGCAGTGAAGGAAATATCGCCAGTTCCAAGTGAAAATATTGACAAAGCACAGTCCAGCATCACGGAGAAGTCGTCGGGACAGAAACAACGAATGCGGTCTCCCAACTCACCGAACATTCATCGATGAGCACAGCAGAGGGTGAAGTATGCCATCTACCTAAAACACGGAAAACCATGGCACCAAGGCAACCCTGTTCTACACCAACGCCTTCAACTGATGTCATTGGTGCTCCAGCCAAACGAAAAAATGGAGGAGCAACGAGCTGCACGTCAGCCGGGAAGGAGAAGGCAAAAACGTCTAGGAACAAAGTGGCGTCGTCGCTGGCAGCTTTCAAACAAGAGCTGTTACGGAGGGTTCAAGTGTCTGCCGATAAGCTGATTGATGCTAATGTCGCATTCTCCCCGGCAGATGAAGACTGGATGCCTCAACAGAACTATCGAGGCGTCGGTGCTGCATTTCTGGTTGGCGTGATTACCAGGTATGAGATCGAAAAGACAAGGAACGATGACCGGATCGACGTCCCGGTTGCCGTGTTTGAAGTTCGATGGACGAATACCGCATTTCAGAAGAAAAAGAAGCATGTTCACCAAATCCCTGAGGTTGTTGCGGCTAGAGGCGTAAATCAGTATGTGAGACTGCAGAAAAATAGCTTGAACTTGGGTGAATCTTGGAGTGCATTGTGCAGCATAGCTCCAAAAATGTCGAGCATTCCAGTTTTGACCGATGAATTTGAGGAAATGTCCGACGCTGGCTACAAAGCTTGGTCCACTTTTCGAGAGCACACTGAGCTACCGATCCCGCTTTGCCCTGCAGAAGTGGAAACGATAAAAGCGATGACATTTACAACAACCGATTCCTTGGCTGAGCCAGCGACGCTTTTCACTCATGAAGACGGTACTTCAAAAACGAAGATCAACGAGCGCAGCCGGAAGTTATTTGGTCATTCCGCCACTTCAAGTTTTTTTGCGTTCTTGCCTCTGTCATTCTGGAAGCAAGTTGTTGAATTCAGTAATGAATATGCCTCTACGGGGCCCAATGCGTCGTGCCGTCCAATTCAGCTTGGTGAAATGATGAAGTTTCTCGGTATTTTGTGGTACATGAGTCTGTTCAAGAAGGGCAAGATGATAAACTATTGGCGCGACAGCGAAGAGGCCACTATTTTACCAGGATCATCTTCTACTAGCTTGGAAATTATCATGCCCCGGAAACGGTTTCTGTATATTCGGCAAAACCTCACATTTAGGTCAGCTGTGACTGCACAAGAAATTCACCGTGATCCCGCAGCACGTATTAGACCGCTCATCAATATGGTAAAGCATCGCTGCACCACTCACGTAACGGTTGGTCGTGACGTTGCCGTCGATGAGGCTAGTATCGCTTGTCGGTCACAATTCGCAAGGCACATCATCGTTTTCAATCCTCGGAAACCTAGGGGCAAATACCATTTGTTCAACCTCCTGGTATGTGGTAAGCTTCAAACTGCACTGTGCCAGCGATCTCGAAGCCCGTTTGGAAGGCGTTCTTCCCAGATCAGAGATAACAAGTATTGCTGAGCTCACAAAATATTCTTCTGACATCCGATCTCACGTGATTGAAGTTACAGCGTCGCTGAAGGGCACACGGCGGGTTGTCAACGCAGACAACTTCTACACTTCTTGCTTGCTTCTTGAAAGTCTAAGATCGATTGGTTTGTACGGAAGGGGGACAGTACGACAGACAAGCCAACTATTCCCGAAGTACACGATGATAGAAGCAAAAAATGATACGGACCGAGGACGCATGAAGCAAGGTGTGTGCATTGAGAAGCACATTGTAGCTGCAAGCTGGGTCGATGGAGCCGTCGTTAGCATTATTTCGAGCGCTGATAGCTCTGGCACTTCGACTGTCCACAGAAAAATCGGGCAAGCAAAAGTAGCCTTCCAGGCACCGACCTGCATCAAGAACTACAACGCAGCAATGCACGGTGTTGATCGGCACGACCAACTACGAGGCAGATTTTCAATTTGAAAACGGGACGTACACGCCGGTCGATCCCGCCGATGGCCGCACAGCGACGATCTTGAGCTGGCAGGCCGGCTCCAGCGCGCACCCCAGGCACCGCGTGAACAGCAGCGCCACGTACACGCCGGTCGGTCCCGCCGATGACCGCACAGCGACGATCTTGAGCTGGCAGGCCGGCTCCAGCGCGCACTCCAGGCACCGCGTGAACAGCAGCGCCACGTACACGCCGGTCGATTCTGGAGCACTGTACTGGAATGGACACAATAGTGCTGCGCACATATTCATTGCTCTACGCAGATATTCAGGTAGACTCTGGTGACTGATTGGCTGACACTGCAAAAATAGCGCGATCAAAATAAGGTGCGCCCGAATCCTTTATACTTGCCTTTAATATGCTACCTGTTCGCGCTCTACTGCTTTTTGGTAAAACGTACATGATGTACGGCGGAGGAAACGAAAGGGTTAAGAAGTGGAGGGATAATACGCTCATCGACAACGTCCGATCCTGACTCATTTTGGAAATTACGAAATCTGTCAAGCTCAGCACGAAAGTCATCACGTGGTCATTCGAAACATCTAATTTCCCAGCGATTACATAGCGTCGTGTAAAGTAAGAC
>KV733524.1:0-11923 GCA_000500225.2 Phytophthora pinifolia
GAAATCAATCGAAGGGATCGCCTCGATGCTGCCGCCCGGGCGCCACAGTCGCGCGCAGAGCGCCGCTGGCAGCGACATCTTCGCGCGGGCATCTGTCTTATCCGCTGCGTCAGTCGCGCGCTCCGAGCGCCAGCCGCTGTTGGCGGGCGCGCCGCCGCCGCAGGTCTTCGCACATCCCGTCGAGTGTGCGTCGCTCACGAGCCGCCTGCTGCTGCAGTGGGTCACGCCGTCCGTGACACTGGCCAACCGCCCGCAGACGCAGACTGCACAGCCCCAGTACCCGCCAGCTCCTTTCTACCACCAGCAGCGCAGAGGCCGAGCCTCGAAGCGAGGCTTGCAGCAGGCCGACGTCTGGGAGCTGCCTCCCCGCGCGCGCGCCGAGCCGGGCGCCAACGCGCTGCAGCGCGCCTGGATCGCCAGCGGCTCCCTGTCTCTAGCCTTCCTCAAGGCGCACGGGCTGCTGTTCGCAGGGCTGGGCGTGCTGCATGCCGTCGTGCAGCTGTGCGAGCTGCTGGGCCCTTACGCGCTGTTCCGCGGCGTACTGCTACTGCAGGAACAAGGGCAGGAAGGTCAAGATGAGAGTGAGACGAGACGCAGCCTGCTCTTCTGGTTGGGGGCGCTCCTGCTTTCCCGATTGCTGCGCGCGCTGCTGTCGGCCTTCGTCCGGGCCGAGCTGCAGACGTCCACGCTGCGGCTCACGGCGGCGCTGCAGAGTTTGGTGTTCCAGAAGGCGCTGCGACTCGCCAACGCCACGGTGCGGGACGCGGACGCGCTCTACGCTACAGACGTCACGCAGCTGCTGCAGGGCGCGGCGTGTCTCCACGAACTGTGGGCGGCGCCGCTCACGCTGGCGCTGATCCTGGCGCTAATCGACAAGCTCCTCGGCGTGGCAGCATGCGGGGCAGCGGTGGGGGCGGTGGCCATCGCGCTGGTGGCCTCCCAGGTGCTGAATCAAGTGCAGTTTCGCTCGTTGGATCGGCTGCGACGCACGCGCGAGGACCGACAAAGCTCGTCGACCGACATGGTGCACGCCATGCCTGCTGTGAAGCTGCACGCGTGGGAGTCCGCAGCACGAGCGCGCGTGAACGCCACGCGTGGGCGCGAGCTGGCCGCTTTGTGGCGCTTCCAGGTGCGAGGGGCTGCTGAGGCGGCGTTCAGCTTGGCCACGCCAGCCTTGGTGACCACAGCGGCGCTTGCAGTGGGCTACCGTTCGAGCACACACGCGCTGACCCCCGCATCAGCATTCGCCACACTGGCGCTTGTCCGTCTCGTGCAGACGCCGCTGCGAGCGCTGCCTCAGGCCGTGCGGGGCGCCCGGGCGGCGCGGCAAGCGCTGCGCAACTTGTCCCACTTCATGGACCAAGAGGAATTGAATCCGTACGCCGTCGCGCGGCGTGACAGTCTGGGTTTGGTGGCCAAGTACGACCCCCAAGACGTCGTCGTGGCTGTTGAAGACGCCACGCTGGGGTGGGCTTCGAACGGCCCCGTGGTCTTTCAGCATTTGGACATGACGGTGGGCGCTGGCGAGCTGCTGCTGGTTCACGGCCGACCCGGCAGCGGCAAGTCTTCTTTCCTCTCGGCGCTGCTGGGGGAGATGCAAGCGCGCGACGGAAGCGACGCAGCTGGTGGGCGTGTCTACGTCGGTGGATCCGTGGCGTATTGCCCTCAGCAGCCCTGGCTGCAGCAAACGCTGTCGGTGCGTGAGAACATCATGTTCGGCCTCCCTTTCGACCGCCGCAAGTACCAGCGTGTGCTTGACGCATGCGCCCTCGTCGATCCTCTTGCTCTGCTGGCGGGTGGTGACCACACGCTCATCCAAGACTGGAGACCACCCCCAGGACAGCAAGCGCTTGTGAGTCTAGCGCGTGCCTGCTACAGTGACGCGGACGTGTATCTGCTGGACGAGCCGCTTGCACGCGTCCACCCTCGATCCGCCGCTCGCGAGATCTTCTCCCGGTGCTTGCTGGGGCTCTTGCGCAACAAGACGCGGGTTGTCGCGACCACACGAGCCGAGTTTATTAACTCGGAGTTTGTGGACGACGCCATTCGCTTTGAAGACGGCGGTCGGCTGGTCCACACGCGCGATATTTATGAGATCAAGGGGCGGAAAGAGGAGGACGGAGACGAGGACAGCGCTGACGAACAGGAACAAGCCGCGGAGGAGAGCTGGGTCCAGTATTCAGCTTCCGGTGTCGACGTTGCGACCACGAAGGAGCCGCCGTATTATCCGTCAGAGGAGCCGGCGGATATCGAGCAGCTCTCGATGGAGAATCTCGTCGGCACAAGTCGCGACTGCTTGAGTGACCGACCGCTTCGTGAATACCTGTGGTGTGAAAGTACGACCGAAGCTGAGTGGGGCGAAGGCGAGTGGCTCCACAAGTCGATTCGGGCCTACTCGCAGGCCGTCGGAGGCTGGCGCATCACGTTGGTGGTCTTCGTGTTGCTCTTCTTGTGGCAGGCCTTGCAACTGCTGAGTGAGCTCTGGGTCGCTTACTGGGTGCGGTCCAGCAGTCACGCGAACTTGGCGGCGGATCAACTCATTTACGCCTCGTTGGCGTTGGGCGCCGGGCTCCTGGCACTTGGATATGCGGTGGGGATCGCGGTGGCAGCAGTTGAGGGATCGCGCCGTGCTTTCCTGTCACTCTCGTCAGCTTTCCTGCGAGCTCCTCTGGTTTTCTTCGATGCCTTCGGGGCTGGGAGCGGTCGAGCTCGATCCAAGAGACTCAGCCTGGCCAGAAGACGCGAGCTCGAACGATCCTTCACGGCCAGCGACCTCACGGCCATGGATGCGAGGCTTCCTCTTGCGGTGGGCGCAGTGCTAGCGCTTGGAGCCTCGACGTTGACTGCGCTACTGACTGCCGCTGCAGTGACGCGTTACTTCGCAGTGCTGCTGGCTCCTGTGGTCTACCTGTACGTGCACGCAGCAAGGTTGTATCTTCGACCAGCCCGCGACTTGCTGCACTTGGAGCGCGCAGCTCGACAGGCGGCGCGCATGCACGCGGCCGAGTCGCTTGAAGGCGCCCGAGTGGTTCGGGCCTTTGGGGTGGCGCATGTCCACCGCGTGCTGGGCCACCACTTCTGGCTGCTGGATGTCGCCGCTCGAGACGCTCATCTCGGTGTTCACGTGGATCAGTGGTTGGCGTTGCGGGTCCAAACGTACGGCGCTGTCGCGGTGGGGATCGTGGCCGCTTCGTGCTTGTTGGGGCTACGACACACGCTGAGCGCTGGTTTGCTGGCGTTGGCTCTCTACGAAGCGCTGGCAGTCGATGGCGGCGCGCTTGAGGCGCTGGTGCGCGTGTGGGCTTGGCTGAGTCCAGTTCTGCCGGCCGCTGCTCGAGCCCAAGCGGCAGTGCGGGGAGCGGAGGCGATCGCGGACAGCGCTGCCTACTCCACTGCAGCAGCACGTCGCGCCTCAGCACCCATCACACCCGCTCCGAGTGAAGTCAACCCTTCCTTGTCGTGGCCTACCAAGGGGGACCTGCGCTTCGACGCGGTGAGTTTCCGCGACCCGGCTGCTGCCATCGTGGACGAGCTGGCCGACATGTTCGAGATCGGCGACGGCGGCGCTCCCCCCCTCGCGCTTAAAGCCGTGTCTTTCCGCCTTCAGGCTGGAGAGAAAGTGGCGATACTCGAGTCGTCCGCTGCCTCTTCAGTGTCGTCGGTGGGTCGCGCGCTGTTGCGCGTGCACGAACTGACCGCAGGACGGATCGTGGTGGACGGGGTGGACGTCGCCACGTTGGGTCTGCGAACACTGCGCTCTCGCGTAGCGTGCGTGTCGGCTGCGGCGCCCAGTGCGGCGTTGTATGACGGCTCGGTGCGCACGCAACTGGACCCGAGCGGCGCCGACATCGAGGACGGAAGGCTGTGGAGTGCGCTGCGTGCCGTGGGTCTCGCCGACAATGTGGCTACGCTGGATGGGCCTCTGCCGGGCGTCTCAGGCCTCCAGCAGAACCCAACGAAGCGCTTCCTGCTGAGTCTTGCTCGTGCGTTGCTGAGCGAGCCATCGGTCGTTGCGCTGGCGTTGGCGCCTGTGCTGGTTGTGCCGCCCGAGGACGAAGTGCAACTGCAGCCGGAGTCGCCACTCGCGCTGGACGAGGCGACGCTGGAGATTCTGCAGCGCGTGGTGCACGAGGAGCTCCACGACGCCACGGTGCTGTTGCTACTGCCGTCGGCGACGGCTTCGCCTCACCAGGACCAAGCGCAGAGAGCAGCGCTGCTGAAGGACGTGGACCGCGTGCTGGTCGTGGTGGACGGCGAAATGGCCGAGCTGGGGGAACCTGTGGAGCTGGCGACTGCGGATCCTGAGCGACTGGAGACGCTGACGGAGGTGCCGAGCAGACTGGAGCTGTCGGATCTGGAGCTCCCCAGCGAGGATACCGTCGCCACGGAAGCGCAGGAGGAAGACGAAGAGCAGGATCACCAGGAAAGCGACGCCGAGTCCGCGACGAGCGGCGAGTTCCAGCTGGATACGACGGACAGCGCAGTGTGGGTCGATACAGGCAGTGCAGTTGAAACGGAGTAAGGTGCATGTGAATAGGAAAACAAAAACTATAAATATATATGAGGTATTAGACTTTGAAGGGTTAAAGGTGTTGAAGGAGCTGTTGTCCATGGGCAACCGCATCTCCAGGAAGAAGCGCGCGTCTGCAGCGCAAGCAGCTCCGAGTCGGGAAGTTGTTGTCGCGGTGCCTGTCCCCAGCTCTACAGCTCGGGTGAAAGCGGAGGCTCGAACGGATGACGACCGACCGGAGCACAGTGAGGCTGAGCAACCGCCGTTGTCAGCGCCACCAACATTGCGTGACGACGGCGAGGAGGACCCTCTCGAGTTCTTTCGACGGTGCTACGCCTTGGAAGCCGATCCGTTCGTGCTATACTCGCAAGCGCTGCTGCTTAAAGACCAGCGAGAGTTTGCTGCTGCCAGGTACGTCCGAGCCGAGGTGACGAGGTGATCCAAGCTCACTTCGCTTAGTGAGCTGCTGCGGTTCTTGTTGCGGGAGGCAAGTCTGGCATTGGAAGCTCGTCATCACCTCGCGCAGTGCCTCATCGCGCAGGACCCAGCATTAAGTTGGTGTCGCGAAGAGGCGACGCAGTGCCTGGAGGACGTGGTGGCGGCGACAGAAGCGTCGTCGAGCAACGCAGATGCATACGTCGCCGTCATGCATCGTCAAGGCCTGGTAGGGCACCGCTATCGCTAGGAGCTCCTGCGACTGAAGCGGATACTAACCGTCTGCCCTTGCAGGAGCTGCTCGCCCACCTGATGATCGCAGGTAGGCGCTTTGATCGCGCGCTGCAGCTGCTCGACTCGCTGGTATTGCCTTGTACTCGTCCTGCTGTTCAACTCAAGTGACAGCGTGCTCACCATGGTGTGCTTCTCATAGCAGGCGGAGATCAACGTGGACGGCGCCGTGCCTCCCTCCGAACTTGGCGCTCGTCGACAGCAGCAGACACTCGTGAGCTTCCAGCGCGCCTTCTGCCGCTACGCGCGCGGAGACTCGCCCGAGGCTGTGTCAGCCGAGCTGCAGCTACCCACACTCGCCCAAAAGACAGGGCAAGAGCTCGAGACGTCCGACCCGCTCGAGAGCATCGAACTGTTGCTGCACGCGGACGCCGCGGGGCTACGCGAAGGATTGGCGCTGTTGGCGGCCACTAGTCATTAGCGTAGTTGATAAATCCATACATTGTGACTTTGACATGGTGCTGCTACGCTTCTCGGCGTCCAAGGTGGCGCTGGTGACGGGGCTGCACGACTTCGGAGACGCGGCTGAGGAGCTGCTGGACTGCGTGTATCAGGACCGCGAGGAGCTGCTGGCGCGTGACGCTGCTCGCCTGCAGCTGCGCATCGTGTCAAAGGACGACGAACTGCAGCTGCTCGTGAGCAAGAGCGGCACGGCGGCGGCTCCGCAGCTGCGCGCAGCGATCCGCTGGGCCAAGGACCGAGCGGGGCCCGCCCACGTGGAGACAGCACAGAGGCTGCTGGCGGGCGTGGACAAGAGGCTGATGGAGGCGCAGAAGCGCACGAACCTCTCGCGCGACGAGGCGCGGGAGGCGCGCGAGCTGCTGGCCGACAAGATCCACACGAGCGTCGGCACGCGCAACGAAGCGCTGGCGCTAGAGGCCTACGAGCGGCAGACTGGCGCCAAGGTGCGGCTCACGAACGAGCATTTCTACTTCCTCACGTTCCCAGCTCCAGGGGAAGAGGCTGCTGTTGACTACACGCTGCTGGCGGAGCGGTGCCAGCGCTCGGTGGTTCTCAAGAAGCAGACAAAGCTGGCTGGTACCGTGGATTTGACGGTGCAGGACGATGAAGAGGAGGAGCACGAGACGCCCGAGGGCTATTTCTCCATCTGTGGCATGGTGGACGGCGTGGCCGACGCGCTCACCATCTCCGCAGACGACGAGTGGGGGCTCACGCCTGTTGTCGTGGAAGTCAAGAACCGCGTGCGCGGCTTCCGGAACCCGCCGCCGCTGTACGACCACATCCAGCTCGCTGTGTACATGAAGATGCTGCAGGTCGAGCACGGCGACCTGGTGCAGTGCATCTACGGAGCGGACTCGCGTCCTACAATCCAAGTGTCTCGAGTGTCCATGGGCGTGGCCCCTCTGTGTCTTCCGGCGTCTTCAACCGGTCAAGCGCGAGATATCTGGACGCAGGTGATCGTGGCAAGACTGTATGCCTTCACGGCGGCGGTGCAGAAGATCCGAGACAACGAGTTGCTGCGCCTTTCGTTCCTCAAGGGGACGGAGGAAGAGCGGCTCGCCCTACTACGAGCCGAGTGTGATTTCCTGTGAAGGCTAGCTCGTTCAATCCAACCTTCTACATGACGAGGCACCGAGGCTGCGTCATCTTGCGAGCCTTGCGGGCCTCGCTGGCTCTGTCCTCGGCCTCGATCTCGTCCGCCATCGCTGTACGCGCCTCCTGCTCCCCTTCATATCCGTTGGCGTCGGGTATCACTGCGCGCACGACTTTATCGCAGAAGGAGAGCTCGAACTCGGACACCTTGATGTTCGCTGCAGCCGCCGAGATGCGGTACACGGTCTTGAGGACGTTGTCGCCGCTCTGCGCTGACACGAGAAAGCCGCCTAGCAGCCCGTGCTGGCGAATGAAGGCGTCGTGCTTGTCGTTGGAGATGACGCGGTGGACAACCAGGTCCGTCTTGTTGCCCACGAGGTACAGCTTCATCTTCTTGTCGCCGTTTTCCCGAGCCGCTCGCAGCCAGTCCTCGACGTCGCTGAAAGACTGGGCGTCCGTCACGTCGTAGCACAGCAGCGCCACCTGCACCCCGAAGAGGTACTTGCTCAGCATCTTGCTGTTGATGGTCTGGCCGCCGATATCCCACACCTGCAGCACAATTCGTTGGTCTCGCGGCAGCTGCAGCTTCTTCTCGAAGAAGTCCAAGCCGATGGTCTGCTTGTACACGCGGGCGAAGCCGTCATCGACGAAGCGAGCAATGAGGCTGGACTTGCCCACGGAGCCATTTCCGAGCAGCACGAGCTTGATCGCTGGGTCCCCTCGCGCCTGCATTGCATTGACCTGATCACCAAGAAACAGCAACACGAGAAAAAAAGTGAAGGAGAGAGAACAACCGCTGCATTGCTGCCTTCCTGAAATAGTCCCGCCACTCGATGGCCGCTTGCTTGTCGGCTGTCGAGCGTTTTCATCCCAGCTCTGCTCTTTCATCACCAGTCGGAACACCCGTCAGTGTCGTGCGCAGGGTCCTTGGTCGCAGTTAACGAAGCCATGACAGTGCCTTGAGAACGTCCAAGTAGTCTCCGTCAGTCTGGACGCTGCTTGTTCGTGTCTGTTTAGGGCCAGCTTTGATCACCAAGTGCTGCAACCGGATGGGACCCCACGTGCATCGGACCATCACGACCTCACCCCGATCTTCTCTCGAATGCCTTCACACTCCACTGCGAACCTGCCGTGTCTTGTGCGGTCTGCTATTTGCACACAGCTGGAGGACAGAGCAATCAGCTCTTGGAAGGCGTGCCTTGCGCAGTGGCATCCTTCGGCGCAAACACTTTCTTCTTCTGTGGAGAATACGCGCAACACACCCACGCGTTAAACAAGGTCCAAGGTGTGAAAAACATCCGAGAAAAAGCTCGATCCACTCACCCGCTCGCCTCGGTTGTTGGGCTCTTTCTTGCCCGCGTTTCCGCTTTTCCGGCGAGGATACGGCTTTGAGTCGGGCTTGCCAGTTCCCTCAGCACCAGCCCCATCACCGCCATCTTTCCCCTTTTTCGGATTGTTGCGTCGACGGCCGCCATTCTTCTTCCCCCCTTTCGGGTCCCGCTTCTCCGAGCCGCACTCCGACTGAGCGTCGGCAGACGGTGCAGTTCCATTCGACTTGGCAGCAGGAGCAGGAGCAGAAGCAGAAGCTTCCGCTGCAACCGAAGACCTGGGGGTCATGATGCGGAGCACTCCAGGCTCTGCCTTCGCTGACTCCTGTTTCGCCGATTCCTTCTTCAAGGAAGTTCTGCCACGCTGTTTCCGGATCGTAGGATCTACGAGCAGATTCCCAGCGCCATGTTAGCGCGCAAAGCCACGAAAACCGACTGCGGATCTGCAAGGACAACGCACCTGGAGCATTAGCCGGCTCGCTACTGGTTTTCTTCTTCGCCGCCTTCGACTTGTCTTTCGTGGATTTCTGCTTCGAGCCCTGGCGAGTTTACAGCAGGTTCAGTGTGCCAGTACGTCGAGCACAGTGCACAGCGGCCCCAACACTTACATCTTTCTTGCCCTTCTGACGACGAGCGCCGTTCTTGTCCAGCGACTTGCCAGATTTCCCCTGAAAGCAAGACACCGACAAGCCCCTTAGCAAGTATCAGCATCAAGGACGGGACGTGGTTCAACTCACTTTGCCCTTGTCACGACTGTGAACCTTCCGCTCGTTCAGGTACTTGACCAGCGCCGCCACAGGCTTCTCCACCGTTTCGCCCTCCGCCATGTCAGCGACAGCTTCAGCACTCGGAAGTTTCTGTCCACACAAGACACAGTCACTTGTCAGCATCTCGCCCACTACCTGACGCTGATACACCCCCACTCACGTCTTTGGGCTTGGCCAGCTCCTCCAGGAAGGCCATGTACTCCGGGTCGCGGTCGATGGTGCCCACCTTGGCGTCCTTGCGCTGCTTCTCGCGGGGCACCTTCTGGAACGGAGCGAACTCGACATCCAGCGGCTTGACGTCTGCATTGTCTGTCCAGTAAACCGCACAGCGTCAGTATCTCTCCCCCCTTCCTCCTTCTTCTTCCCCCTCTTCTGCTCCAACCTTTGGCGTCCGGGTAAAACAGCTGCCCATGCAGCGAGGCAATGAGCTTCCGCGCCTTCTCCGGCTCCTTCTTCATGTCCAAATAGAGCCTGGCCGGCGTGGGCGCGCGGTTGTTGCTGCGCTGGCGGCCGGGCACGAAGCGCCACACGAACGCGCCGCCCACGCCGTGCGCCTGCAGCAGCTCGCGCGCCTCCTGCTCCGTGGCTGTCGACGGGATGTTGCGCACCACCAGCTTCTTGAGTACCGTCGTCACTGCGCGTGTGGGCCGTGCGGACGTCGCAGCGGACGAGGACGCAGAGGAGCCTCCGCCCCCGCGTCCGCCGCGCTTGCTTCCGCTGTTGCCTCTCTCTTCTCGCTTCTTGGGTGGCTTGACGTCGTTGCTGCCGATGCTACTGCGGTCTCCGCTGGGGCGACGCTCTCCTCCACGCCCCCCGCGCCCGCGGCCTTTGCCAGAGCTACGGCGAGGCGGTGGCGACATGGCTGGAACTTGATAATGAGCCAAGCCACGGAAGCAAAGGACATATTGGTGTGGCGCACACAACCTACGTCGATTGAAGTGAGTTACTAGGTTATTTTACCGAAGCAATGCCGCACCACAGAGGACCCGCACGGTCGCCCCATGCGCCTGTGACCAGCACGCGGACGCGCCTCCGATGCTTCTTCGTCGCGCTTGTCTTGCTATCCTTGCTCGGTGTCATCGCCGTCTCGTCGCGCATGGCGGGTCTCAAGACGCTGCACATGAGGAGCTCAGGGACCAGTAAAAGACCCGTGGAGTCACCAGCAAGGGAGACCGTCATCCCTCGCATCATCCACCAGTCCTGGAAAGACGCAAATCGGATCCCCACTCGGTTCCATCCGTGGATGAAGAGCTGGGTGGACTTCCACCCGGCGTGGAGCTACGTGTTTTGGACGGACGAGGACAACCTCCGCCTGTTTGAGCTCCTCTATCCGCAGTATCTCCATGTCGCCAAGGCGGTCAAGAAAGTGAGTCTCGCGGACATGGCGCGTTACGCGCTGCTGCACCACGCCGGGGGCTTGTACGTGGATGCAGACTTTGAGTGTCTACAGCCCTTTGACGACCTGCACCGTGACAACAAACTGTTCCTTAGCTCCGAGCCGCTCGTTCACACTGTGCTGCTGGAGAAGTCGACGTCGGCTGCGTTGTGCAACGCGCTAATGGCGTCCGCGCCAGGGCATCCGTTCTGGCTAGGAATACTGGACAATATCAAGGAAAAGTTCGACCGGGAGAGGCTGAAGAGCGACGCAGTGGCGCTCACAGGTCCGCGGATGGTGAAGAAGACGTACGCGTCGCCTGAATGGGCGTTCAACAAGGAACGCTCGGATATGGTGGTGTTCTCGTCCCAGTACTTCTATCCGGAGGTGGCCTACTGGAACATGGAGCCCATGGAGAAAGCATGTCGCGAGCGCCACGACAGAGCCGCAAAGGAGGCCTGCGAGTGGCTCAAACGGTTTCCCAAGGGCGAGTTCACCAACAAAACCTACGCGACGCACCACTGGCAGTGCACGTGGTGCCGAGACGCCCACCTGGACACGTTTGGCTCCCTTAACGACATTTTCGAGAAGCCTCCCATGAGGCCAAACATCACATCCACTGGCATGGAATTCGTCGCGTACTAGAAAGGTTTATCTATTTACTAGATAAGCGGCGCTTAGGATTTGGTGGGCGAGCCCAGGTTGAACTCCTCGAGGCGCCGCATCATGGGCAGCGAGCCGCCGTCGTTCTCGAAGCTCGTGTTGGTGATCTCGATGCGCTCGCGCATCTTGTCCAGCGTCTCTTTGAGCATGTCGCCGAACTCCTGCGCCATCTCCTCCATTTTGGCCTTGAGCTCCTGGATCTCGAGGTTCTTGGCTGCGATGATGCGGTCCTTGTCGTGCTTCATCTCCTCAAAGTTGACTCGAGCCAGCTCTGCCGCGGAGGTCAAGAAACGAGCAAGCAAACTGAGTTCTTCGGGCTACGTGACCAAGAGCATCAAGCGTCAAGCATTAGACGCACCAAGCTGGTCGCGGAGCTCCGTGTTGGTGTTCTCGAGCGTGTTGACTCGGTTGAGCAGCTCCTCCTGCATGCTCTTGTACTGGCGCGTCATGTCCTGCGTGATGCCGAACGTCTCCTTCCGCTCACGCTCAAAGTCCTTTTGCAGGTCGGACACGCGCTCCTGCAGCTCTCGCTTGGACTCGAGCGTCTTGACTGCGATCTCATGGCGTTCTGCTAGCTGCATCTGCAGCGACCGGTTCGCGGACTGGAACAGCTTGGCCTGCTCCTCCGCAGACAGCACGCCTCCATTCTCGGCGCCATCATCTGTAGGTCAATTGCGCGGGGGGGGGAGGCACAACACATAAGGACGGGAACTCAAGCCAGAGCGAAGCCCACCCAGCCCACCTTTCTTCTCCTTGGCCTTCTTCGCCTTCTTCTCCTTCTTGGGCCCCATCACAACGATCAAGAAATGCCGTTCGAGACGAAACCACTTTCGACACTGAGCCGATAAAAATATGAGAACTGGCGTCCAACTTGTCAGCGAAGATCAGACGCAGCATCGAACAGCACGCGTGCCTTATAATAATTCTAGGCGCACCAGCGCGCAGTCCGCCGAAGCGAGCTCTCTGCTCCTGGCTCACGGCTTCCTGGACTTGATTTGGC